>CAOJBJ013656139.1:0-10351 GCA_948291685.1 Euphorbia celastroides | reverse complement strand
TCTATCTTTTTTTGCACTATGCGTTGCTTTACTTTGCCATTGTGTTCAAGTTTTAGTAAGTTTGTTTATCCTCTATATTTTTCAATTGTTCTCTTAGAATTAAGATTCAATATTCTATCAGGACAAATACACCTTAAAATGGATCGAAGTTGGATGTATAATGAAAAAAGAACTTCCATTGAGTACTTTAAAGGGGTTAATGAGTTTAACTGCCAATGAATATCAATTGAAGAGCGGCTTAAGTATCCTTTGTCCTTGTTGTGACTGTAACAACACAAGGGTTTCAAGAAATCAACAAGAAATGAAGGATCATCTGATTTGTCGAGGGTTTGTAAATGGCTACACAAGGTGGACATCGCACGGTGAGTTAGCAGATTGTGGAGAGAGCTCGTATGTTCCTGAAAATTCCCATGTTGGAAGTGAAGATGAGATGGATCATGATAGAATTGTTGAACTGTTGCAAGATGTGGAAGATACTTCTACAGAAATACCCCACGTGTTTGAAAGCCTGCATAAAGCGTCAAAGATTGTGCATGTAGTGTTTTACATGGTGATTCTAAACAGCCCATATCAAAGAGGCCAAAGAAGAACGATAAAGATAAAGATATTCAAGCTTCTTTCGCACGGGTGAGTATCTTATATTCAATCTTAAATTGTTGGTTATGTGATGGCCGTTTAGTTGTAGTTAAGAATGACAGTAGGAATGACTCTTAGAACCGGTTCATTTTGTTGCCTTTTTAGGGTAATGCTCTTAAACAAATACCTTTTGTCATTGAAAGTCCTGTTTTGCATGAACTTGTTGGTAAGCATATTAAAGTCCTGTATCGCTTTGTTACCATATTAGAAAGTGAGGTCCATTATATTAATTAGGTAAGCATATTATGACATCTTTTATCCTGAGATATACTAAAATCTTGATATTTTGCCTCACTGAACTTCAAAAAGCAGTTTGCCTAGGCCACACTGAAGTTTTTTCTGTTGTTTTTCTTTATACAGAGTTGCAAATGCTATAGTTTTTGTGTGTAATGCTTTAGGGTGCAAGTCCCGTGATCTTGAACAAAAGATTTAAGCAACTTTTTGTCAAATTTTCCACTTTCATGGATATCGGATTAAACTAAGCTTGGTTTTGAATCAAATTGTTCCTATTGATTAGTTGTCGGTGGCTGTTCGCTTGATCAATTCTTCTTGGTTGTATGTCTAGACACTGGACTTATAAATTATTTTGACTGCTGCAGAAATTTCCAGAAATGTTATGTGCTCATTTATTAATCTAATATTGGGTTTTATGTGATTTGTAGTGTGCGCAGCCTGGAGGTGTTGAATGCGGATATCATGTCATGAGGTTCATGTATGATATTGTCGTAAATTATCATCATTGTGTTGATCTCATAAAGGTAATAATGTATTTGTTTCATTATTAAGGTTTATCATATTAGTTTTATGTTACTTATATTGATTTGGTTCAAGAACCCTAGATTCTGAAATTAGCTACTTAGAACCTTCCTTTCCCAAGATTGATGAGCGGATAACAACTACATATGGGTTTAATTGTTTTCCTTTCACAAAAATTCGAGATTGGATTGAAAAGAAATTGAGATTTGAGCTTTCGTGAGTTTTGAAAGCTAAAGATAAGAACGGAAGCAGGGGTGATGTCGTGGAAATGGCTGGACAATTGAAGTGGATGTAGTTTCACTTATTTTTTTATAAATTACCATTATGCCATTAATTAATCAACTAATATTAATACTAATTATGTTATTAGTCAACTAATATCTTTATGTTTTTTCTTTATTTAGTTACTTACATTAGCTCTTATTTCATGTTATAAGAGCATAAATCAACAATATAAAGTATTTCATATTCTCCATAAAAATATTATACCCCTTTCTTTTTTTTTTTATGTTTTAGTTTATAAATTTCGGTTCGTTACAACTATAATTAACAAAATTAATAAAATTAAAAAATAACAAATTAAATTTTACAAAATAGATTTGAAAATATATTAGTTTTATCGACTTGACTCAAAAGATTGTATGAGTAAAAGGTCTTTTGAAAGTTATAAGGATAAAATAGTCTTGTAAAACTAAATTGTTTTAATACATATATATGGAATAAATAAACTTGGAAATATTATTTTTTGTTATCGCGCTTCAACGCAACCTTCATGTTGCAATATCACAAAACATCTAAGAGATTAAGTTATGTGATTTTATTAAACATTTTGTGTAATAAATTGTCTAATTCTTAATGTCAAATAATTTTTTTAATATAAATAGGGAAAATTACACCATTAATAAGTTTTGACAAAATAATTATGTAAACGATAACTAGCTAATTATTATCATCAATTGACCTCTCTAAATTTTATTTACACCCAACACCCTACATTTCCTTTTCTAATCTCATAATTGAAAAACTTACGTTTATCAGATTTGGAGAAACACCACATCGAACAGCTCCCCTCCCTTCTCATCCATCGATCTCTACCGCCGGCACCATCACGTTGCCGCTCTCCTCCACTCCTCACTATCGCCAACACCATCTCCATCAGAACCATCACCTCTCCTTTTTTTATTCTTCTTCTTTTTCCCGTTTTTGGAGCCGACAACGAATTGAAATCGAAATCCGATCTCGCCATTTCTCTTTTCATCTTCTTCTTTGTTTTCAATTTTATCATCTGGGGAAAAACTCCAACGAACGACGACCGCAACTCAGCCTCCTTTATCTCCTTCTCTTCAATTCGGTTTTTAATTTCAATTTGGTTGTTAAGGTTTGTCTCCTCCTCTGTTTACCATTATTGTTCTTGCTTTTTTTCTTTCAACCTTTGAATTATGGTGTTGAACCTCTATTTTGGCCCCGATTAATCTGCGTCGAGGCCTCAAAGACCTTCTGCCACCCGAATAGCGCCTACCACTTTTTAAAACACTGAATAATACTAATAATAATAATAATAATAAATTATTTATCGTTATTATTATATCTAATAATACATAATACAACCTCCATATAATTGTAACTTCAATTTATAACACCAAAATAAATTCTTTTGAATTAATAAATAAAAATTTTCAACAATCGGTGGGTACCATACAAAATTCTAATTGTGATAACAATAGATATTTATTTGAAATAATAATAATAAATCTCGTCATGGTTGAGAATTTTTAATAAATTTTAAACTTCATATAAAATCCTCTACCTTTTATTAAATATGATAATAACAAATAGAATTCAATATTTAATGCTTATACAAAATTAAATAAATATGAATGGTAAGTAGTCTTTTAATGTATAAGGGCAGAAAATTCTTTTAAGACTTTACTTATATATTAGAGAAATTATACACAATGGGATAATATCATAACCTGATGAATGATATTTTTCTAACTTTATTACTAGGATAAGTGTCATTCATATGAAGCATAGTGTTTTGAAAACTCGACTATATGTTTAAAATCATGATGATGAAATACAATTTCATTTATTTGTTTATAAACCTATTCAAGATAATTGGGGCTCGACTAGCTTGCCCAGACTTGATATTGATGGATCGGCTTGAACAAACATGATATAAATCCGACCAAGTCCAAGCCGCTAAAACCCAAACATACGATGAGTTAGACTAGGCTTACATTTAAAAGCTGAAATTAGGCCCAGCCTGAACATACAAAGATATATATAAGGCAAAATAACCAAATACTAAAAAAGGAGCTTGAATTTAGCCCAAAACATGTAACCAACTTTCGAATTTTAAAAATAACACCAAGGAACTTTAACATTCTGTTCTGATTATGACATGTGGATGAGAGAGGTTGAAAATGGCATGTGTCATATTTTGAACGGTAAATCCTCCAAGTACTCGATCTACGCCATAATTTCCCTAAAGTAACAGCAGTTTGCACACAATTGCAAAATTCAACAATTGAATCATACCATCATTTTATTCAAGCCAGCAAAAGTTGTCACTTGTCACCAATTGTACACTTTCCTTTCAAAGTAGTACACAAAAACACTATCTATACAACATGCTACAACTGCAATCTATGCACTAAGGAAACATTTCACGCCACGAAATCATGTAACAAATGCGAGGACCCAAACCTGTGTTGCCTGTTTCCAGGGTTCAAGCACTCCAAGTCCGTGGTCTCAGGCCCCACAGATGACCTGCCCCCACCATACATATGATGGTTTAGAGCTGTCATTGACGGGTCACCGCCCTCACACTGCTGTAACCCTAGCGTCAGTGACACCCCAGTTTGGGTCCCGAAGCTCCCTGCATCTGCCACGTGGTAAGCTGACATGAATCTGTTGGAATTTTCATCAGAGTATAAAAGACTGGAATCTTCCATATTAGGCCTGTGAATTTCTGCTGAAGTGGAGGTTTGTTGCGTTTCTTTGCCTTTATCATCGGGTGTTTTTGTGTCGTTTTTTGATGCTTTGGCTGCGTTTTCTGATGATGAAATTGAGTCCAATTCTACATCGCCGATCTCTTCTTTGTACATTTCTTCGACCATTGGCTTCCAAAGGCGAACACGAGCATTGATAAACCAGTTGGAGACCTACAAAAAGTTAAAAAAAAAACTCCATGAAAGGAACGTATGAAGTTCATCTTTTCGAGTTTTGGTGTGGAGAATCAAGACCGTATTTATAATGATGACAACTAGAAAACAAGAACAAACAATGAAAAGTAAACATTTCAAAGGATTTATCCAATGTTGAAAAACGACTGAACTTGATAGACACGACCCACTCCACAGTCTCCACCACTCATTTCACAAGGCTCGTGCAATCACTCAAATGGACTCATGCCCTTTTGAACAAACTAGAAAACGAAAAAAAAGGAAAATGTTGAATAAGAAGTATTGCTACATTGGGAAATTGCAGTAAGTCCCCATCAGTTAATTCACTAATCGTTTTTGCTTTCTCAACACTCGATCTTTCATAAAATTAACATTTCCAGAAATATATAGAACAAAATGAGAATCTATCCTCATCTTGTTCAGGAGAGAAAAAGCCTTTTACTTGTTCACTCCAACTAACAAAGAAGTGTTGAATTTTACCTGACTCCTTGTCAAGCCAGTCTGCCTTGCCAACATGATCTTATCAGAGTCCTTCGGGTATCTGAAAAACACCGTATTAAGGTATAACTACACTTTAAAATGCAACAAAAACAGAACAAATTTGCCAAATTGTTTGCTATTATTGGATGACTTACGGGTGAAGGAAGTGCTCAAATAGCCAAGCCCGAAGAATCGAAACTGAGCTTTCAGGCAAACCCCTTTGGGGCCTCCAAGCATGTTGCTGCATCATACCAAGTTGATGAAGAGCTCTTTGTTGCCTGAGCTGCTGATCGACATACCTGAGGCGAGTTATTCCAACACCTTTACCATTTTCAGAAGTTTCCTGCTCCCCGAGGCTTTTTCGGGTTGCTTGAATTTGTCCACTAATTGCATCCCGCAAACACCTGAAGTGGCGAGATATGGTCTGCAGGGCAAGTGCGGTGTACGGTTTAGCTGCTCCACATCCAGCAATAACATCGAATGATGACACCACAATCTGCATCTGATGGTAATACTGCTTGTACCTTCTGTCAACCTGCAAGATAATAGAAGATTCAGAAATTGGAACTTATAAATTTGACTCTGTAGCTCCCTTAACTATCAAAAAGTGCACCATTTTGTTACATGGATGTCATGTGTCAACTTCTGGTTGTTTTGACTTTTCAAAGATGTATTTTCTTAGTTCTATCTCTCCAACCAAAAGCCGACACGCGGCACTCAAGAGCAAACTGGTAAACTTCCTGAAAGCTCATGATGCAATAAGTTTTTTGGACAAGTTCAGGTAGCTACTTTATGTATTAGATCCATAGGAAAACAGAAGGTGATGACATTAGATTGGTGGAATCATGCATATAGGTCTAAAGCTTTGAATCACTATGATTTTCTAGATGTCATTGATAAATCAGCATTGCTGTCATACCTAAGAAACAATTGTCCATAACACAGATCAATAAACAACAATCGAATTGCTGGTATTATTTATCTGATAAAACAGTGACAAAAACACAAGACTGAAAGAAAACAGACAATATAGTGAACAATTT
The DNA here is from genome assembly GCA_948291685.1 of Euphorbia celastroides. Classification (NCBI taxonomy): domain Eukaryota; kingdom Viridiplantae; phylum Streptophyta; class Magnoliopsida; order Malpighiales; family Euphorbiaceae; genus Euphorbia; species Euphorbia celastroides. The sequence continues at coordinate 4,248 of CAOJBJ013656139.1, read as the reverse complement.
GAAAGGAAACTCAAAACTGTGATGCTTTGCTCTTACCTCATCCAACATGGACAGCAGCTTCGTCAACTTATTCTGTAATTCCTGCCTTTCAGCATTTGAAAGTTCAACACTACTGGTATATTCCTGAAGGTTCGAAGATGCATTCTTTGATTGGTTTTCATCCTCCTTAGAATTGTTAACCTCATTTGTGACTCGGTTTTTCTCTTTGTTGGGCTGCTTTACAGCTTTTCTGACATTGACAACTTCATCAAGAAGCTGTTGGGCTGCCTTGAGATACTTCGAACTAGGAACGGTCCTCACAGCACTTGTCATTCCATATTGAGACAAATCCCCTCTAATTGAGTCTTGATTGCCCCCAGAAAAACCGGGCTGCAGAAGCTCAGCATTTTTTGACTGCTCATCTCTAGAATCAAGGCCTAAATTAGGGTTTTGGTAGCAAATTGAGGGCATATGAATCCCGGAAGGAATTTGTGTGCTAAGGCTGAGGGACAATCCTTGACCTTGAGAGTTCTGTCCATTGTGAAGGATACTAGAAGATTCAGCCATCGAATGCATAGCTAACATCTCGTTCCTACCATCTCTCCAAGCATTGAAATCCTGGTCCCCGATTCGAGATTCATTGAAATTTGACAGGATTTCCTGCTGATGTGGTGCTGAATTGCCTAAATTATCTGAGAATTGTCCATTATTCATGTACATCATCACGTTTCCAGGGAGAACTTGTGCTTCTGGAAATGAACCGGGCATATATATCATTGGCACAGAGTCTCTTTGGTTGTTAGAACTAGCATAATAAGTAGCCATATTTGCCATTCCGGTCTTCAGATTTTGTTGTAAGATTGGTTGACTGGATTACATAATCATTTGGATGTTCTGCAAAAGGCAATTGGAGCAGAATCTATTCAAATTTAAACTCAAAAGCAATCTCGAAGAATAACCGAATTACTGCATTTGAATAAGCTCATAATTGATCACCAATTTCATTTTATTCAGAGAACTCAAAGAAAATCAACGGCAAATCTTTATAAATTTCTATCTAAAGCACCACTTGAGGCCTGAGAGGAAGGTAGCTAAATAAAATACAGAAAACAATAATGGATCCTGAAAACTTCAAATAGAATCTACCCTTGGGAAAAAAGAGCTGTATTTATCAAACCACAATAAAATAAAGCTACATAAACCAAAGTAACAAGAACGACAAAACCATTATCTGCAAATCCCAATAGATATTCACTTAAAAAATGAAAAGTTAAAAAGCTAATAATCAACATCATCATCTCATCTTCTCTTGGCACACAGACAGAGACAGAGGAGAGAGATATGGAAAAGAGAAGAACAATAAAATATAGAAAAAGGGGTAAAACTGCAAGAAATTGAAGAAAAAAAAATTACCTGAAAACCAGTAGCTATTGTGGGTGTTCTGGGGAACAGAAAACCTCAGAGACACCGATGGATCCGCTGATAAACAAATCTGATCCCAATACAGCAAAATCACAACATAAACTTGCCAATTTTACACTCACAATCCCCACTTGAACTATGCAGACAATTTACAGCAAATCAAAATTGGGGAAAATTGAGAAAAATTGAAAAAAATCTATCTTTTTCTTTCACTTTCAAAAGCAAAACGAAAAGAAAGTGATAATTGGAAGCAGCAATGAACAATCTCACTTTTTATTTTCCCCTCTCATCATATATTCTCCCACCATCATCCCATCAAAACCCCACGTGAGCATCTCTCTCCATCTCCTTTTCTCTCTCTAATCGAGTGAGAAGTGTCAAAAAGGGACGAAACAGAGATGCCCACCACCTGTTTGTGGAAATGCCTGAGAGAGGATTTTGCCTGATTTTGAAGAGGATAGGGTTTTCCAGAAGAAGAAGAAGCAGTTGGTGCTTGACTAATTGCGAATTTCTGTCGCTGTTGTTGCTGTTGCAGAAATTGCTTCTTCTGGTTCGATTGATGCTGCAAAAATTGGAGATTTTGTTTGGTTGACGAGTTCAAATCTCTAACTACCAGTTGGTAGACCTAAAACCCGTTCTTCCTTCTTCTCGAACTCCATAGCCCTAATTTCTCTCTCTAAAACCTTCTCTTTCTCTCTCTACCTCTCATCTTTGAGCTTGATGATGGAAGGTGCAGTAGCTTTCCTGTAATATCCACCATATGTGTAATCGTTTTTCTTCCTTTATTTTGAAACAAAACAATACTAATAATTTTCATAAATTACAAATATAAAGGTATATTATTAAAATTTGATATCTTAATTTTTGAAAATTGGTGGTGTATTTATTGGAATTATTTAATTGTTTCGTTTGGTATGTCTGTTATTGATTTGAATATGTAAGAAGAGCAGCCATATAGGTGCCCATATCACTACATTTGTCCTATACTTTTGAGTGAGATTCTTTTCGGTTAACTTGTAAATTGTTACTCATAGTTATTTCGATTTTTTATATTATACATATTTTAGAGTTTGTTCATGTGTTTTTTTCGGTATAAATTATGTATAATCCTATAGTTAGGGATGGTAATATGTAGATTATATTTTTATCGGGTTGATTATCAAATTAGTGTTGAATGAACAACCTTAATTCAAAATTCAATCAACGACTCTACATAATTAAGCTCGTTTGTGTTTGCTACTTTATACTTCTATTAACTCGATAAGAACGATATATCGATTTATTAAAAATGAGAAATGAATTACTTTTAGGTAGTAAAAATATTTTTTTAATAATAATAAAAGTTTTAGTCTAATAGTATAAGATCAAAATTATAATTTCAAAAGTCATAAGTTTGAGTTGACTTTCATGTTATTTAGAATGATAATTTTTTATTAATATTGGTTGTAAACCTAATAAGAGAATATTATTAAAAAGTTCGATCATTTACAACTTTTGGATTAGCAAACTAACACTTTACAGCCGTAATTTTTCTTTTAAATGAAGATTAGCAATGTTATTAAAATCGGACTGGATATCGAACCGGCGAGATCAACGGTTCATGGTTCAACCGGTTCGATCAGTTTGATTTGGTCGGTTCAACCGACTACTATCTTACAATTATATAAAATATTTATTTATAAATTATAATTTATATGTAAATATACATTATATAAATAAAAATTTTAACATATAATATTTTTTTTAATGAATTGGAGTTTTTTTCAACCGGAATGGATTCTTGGCCAATTCTCAGTTAATCGATTGAACCGTTCGGTCCGGTCTGGTTTTAATAACCATGAAGATTAGTATCGCATCCTTAGTCCGTTTGCTTTCAGTTTGATTTGTATTTTGCTCGTATTCAAGTGCAATTGTGTTACATATATCATAAATGACACGTAAAAATATTGGATATTCCAATTGACATGTAAAAAAACACTCATAATTATTTCATGTTCTCTAATTTTCAAGAAGAAAAAATTCATTGCATAAGCATGAGAAAGTAAGCAAAATATTTACGAAATAAATTTCATGGTTGTTCAACGGAAAAGATATGATCTAGTTAAAAGTGGACAAACATAAGCTAATCTCTCTACCTGTCAAAGAATTGACTACATTACCTAAAAGCTACACAGCATAATTTGCAGACTTGACATAGACAATTTTAAAAAAATTCAAAAACAACCTACCAGAGTTAAAACACTAGACATACATACGACATAACACAAACAAACTTGCTTTTACAACAAGACATATATGTCCTTAGACAAGACTTATTACCAAAACAAAATATAAACCATGCAACATATACTTTTTAACCTTCAAATAACGAAATCCACAATCATAAAATACTCGTTTACTTCATAACATCAATCAGTACTGTAGATTTAAAACTCGTTTTTGTTGGACCAGTATCGCTGATGCCTAAAGCTTCATTGAAGGAACAGCTCGTTGAAGGTCGTTTTGCTCTGGCTTAAAGGAACTTTCAGCGAAAGAAGTCACACAATGAAGCATTTTGGAAAAGCTCACTGAGAAGAAATGCCGTTAATAAGGACATGAGCGCTGATGCAAAAAGTTAGTTTGTCTTATGTCCAGCTGTCCACTTCCGAAAAGAAGTACATCGCATTTAATGCGGTATGAGGAAACGACAAGCACACATTTAATGCATTCTGAAAAAGTGGGAGGCGCGAAGCAAAACACGGAATGGCGCACCTGACACCCAGGAAACACGCAGTACCTAATTCCGGCATAAAGTAACCTTGAAAAATGCAACTCCAATCAAAATTCAACAACTCAAGGTCAAAGCCT
>CAOJBJ013647243.1:0-14790 GCA_948291685.1 Euphorbia celastroides | reverse complement strand
GTAAATTTCATATGAATTTTCCCTTAGAAATATATTAACTATCCTTTTCGAATCATAAAAAAATTAACTATCCTTTACTTATGACAATCAAGATCGTTGAGGATTTAGAAATCTTAATGCTTGGAATTTTCTGAGTTCACTTTGAATTGTATACTGATTAATGTTGAATTTGACTTCTTTATCTTTATCTTTTATAGGTAGGACAAGATGTTGCTTTTCCAGGCTCTTGTTTTGTAATATTTAGGGCTGGTTTGGTTTGGGGAATTACTATTTTTTAAAATAAAAGAAAAATGAATGGAAAATTTTTGATATCGTAGAATGTTTGTTTCGTATTGTAATATGATCAAACATCTATTGTCATTTAAAATGGATGAATGAATATTGTATAAGATGTATAATAGCAAAGAATGATTAATCTATCCATTGACGGAATTCACACATACCTCAACATATTTTACTTATTTTAATCCAATTATTTTGATTATATTACACGAAATAGTTATTTTGCGAACCAACATCACCTTATGGTGTCCGATGGGGAATTAAGGATTAATCAAGGATTATTTTGATGAGTGTGGCGAACAAAACCATATTACTAGCTTGATAGTGACTTTCCTAATACTTTCCTAGTTGAAAAGACACTAGTCACAATTCCCGAAAGGTATGAAGCATATCTTACAAATCGAAAAATTCCAGCGATATATTAACCATCACTCTGCCTGGGTTAGTTCATGTGCTATAAGATCAAGATCAGAGACAAGCGAGAGAAAAAGGAATAGTTGACGGAGCTTTGTTTTCAAAAGTTTTAATAGGAAGAAAGAAAAGTTCTAAATGCAGTCATTGCAGAAAGTATTTATTATAAAACAACAATAAATGAAATATTTAAGTGTGACAATCTTAAAAAGAACTTTAGTTTTCGAGAAACTCAAAGTTTTATTGCAACAGATAGTAGACCTTTTTGTTACTATAACTTTTGTGACGGTTTATTGCAACATAAAGTTCGATTTCTTGTTGCGAAAGACATCAACTTGTTCCAATGTGAAACTCGAGCTGAACAAATACCTCTACCATCAGAACAAGATAGCAAATTAAGCATCAACAACCGTTGGAACGAGTAATGCTCCTTGACTATTTTGGACATAGTTGGAGAAGAGAAATGGAGAAATGAAGGCAGATAAGTATAATACATCGTATGGTTAGTCCAACGATAAAAAAAAATGCATCTTATAGTCAGCCAGCCAAGTATAATAACCAGAACTAACTTTCAATTTTTTTGTTACAAGCCTAAATATACACCATAGAATAAATTAAATAATGACAACAATCACAGAATACTTGGACAAAACATTGAGCACTGGGAGGCTGAAAAATGATTTTATTAATGATAAGTAAAACTGTATACAAAGAACACCCAAAATATTTGTGGGATTAGTACATAGATATCACCTATATATGTACAAAATTAGCTTGCTGGGTATAGCAGTTTTACACAATTGAACAAAAAGGGCATAATATGTTGCATTCCATAGCCAACTAAGCTACCAAAACTTCAGCATAAGACGCATTATCTTGCGGCAGTCCCCTCGGTTTAATTCCTCGAATTCTGCATCAGCTCGAACCACTGCCACAACAAAATTAGAAACAACTACGACTTGAGATTGGTTATTTGGTTGACCATTGAGAAAAATGTATTCATCGTAGAAGAAAAGTTTATTCGGTTATATTGTATGCACCTGTCTCAACAGATCAGCAAGGGTCCTTGGAAGTGCCTCGACATTTCTTAGTACAACATAGTATGGGAATGGAAACAAATCGAGATACTTGGTAAACTTAAGCACTCTTTTATCGCCTTCACCCACAAATGATGCTTCCTGAAACATTAAAATTATGATATTTGAGAGAAATCCATAACCCGGTAAACATGACTCTTATGTCAATAGAACGAAATTAATCCATACCATTTGATCCATGATCGATTCTTGAGGGCTATCGAGAAGCAAGAAAGCGACCATTCGCTTCTGGCTCAAGAAATCCCTCACATAACGCTTCAATCTCTCCTGCACAAGTAGTATCAAATGTTAGACTATACACCAAATATCGGTAATCGAAAATTCATAAGGTGAGAAAAAAGAACTAAATTTACCTTCTCGTGAAAACGGCCATCTGCTATGATCAAAACAAGCTGCTGCAATGGATTTTGACCACATGGTAATCGTGCTCTTACAACTGCTGTATCAAGCATGTTCTTAAGATACTTCAACAAATCAGCCATAGGTTCATCGGCAATGGTGTTCTTTTGCGGGAATGTCAGATTCGAGATTATCTGATTCCAAAGACAAATCCTTAAAATCTCTTACAGAACATTTAGGAACAAAAAAAGGAATTTTGAAGTGAGACCAGAAAAATATAAGCACTAACCTTCATTCCAGCCTCCCCATTGAAAGGATGATCAAAATCATGAAGTAATCCCCTTCTTACCAAAGCTTGTAACAGCCAAGCTTCCCAGTTCGAGCTGTGACATGGCACGGCATACTGCCACCAACGATTCAACTGCAACTCTCTGACATACTTCGGGAATCATCCACAGCAATCACAACTCGGTAGTCTCGTTTGTTGGGCCGTGTTCTTCTCAGCCATATTTTATCTTTCCGGTAGTGACTTGCTCTGTATGGAATCACCTAAACACTGATACCAAGATAACTATATTAGGGTAATACTCACTACTCAACATGTAGTGGCTCCATGTATTTATATACTTAGGGTTACTTACACAATTACAAGAGAGTCCCTAAAGTATTCTTTCTATACAAGCAAAGCTTAGTATATACACAACTATAATATCGCTAACACTAATCTTATTTGGAATTTGGTCACAACATGTCCAATTTTTCATTTGTTTGTGAAATATTTATGTCATCGTAAAATTTTAGTGGTACTATTTATCGTTCTAGGTGCCTGATATTAGGTTATCACAAATTGGTTTGTTGTTGTCGATCAAAAACAAAAAAAAATATAAAAAGGGATATAACTATGAACACACTAATTTAACTCATCGCTGTAGCACGCCGTAAAATACTGATTTCATTACTGATATTACATATAGAAAACACATACACACAATCACAAGAGTCATTCACTAGCTTTCTATTCACAAACCTTTACAACATAACAACTAGCAAGATATTTTTTTAAAAAAAAATCTCACATGAGCTTACATTAAATTAAAAAAAAATTCTCAACCCAGCCCAGAAATAAAATATTACCTAAAGCGAGAATAATTTAAAATACATATAACACTAAGTAACATGCCACATTTTCAACAGTCAACATGAGAAGTATGTCTGGTACATTTCCAATAGTGTGTTTTCCCTCTCTATTCAGTTCAAGAAGTCGGTGTTTCTGTGTTGACTCGCGATGTTCTCCTCTTATTTTTTAACTTTCGACAACACTTCCTCAACTTTTTTATGGTCCATGCAAGAGACCGAACGCTTTCGAAAACAAATGTCATGAAGAGAATTCCAGTCCAAGCTTGACACATTTTGAAACCGAATATGATCATTCCGATCCTCATTTTGAATGGAACCGCCATTGCCATGCCGCGTATAAAACTTAATGACCAAGCAACAAGTGTAAACCACAGGATTTGTGCTAGAAACCATACACAAAACTTATGCTTGAGAGGAAACCCGCTTACAACCAATGTTATTACCAGTAGTGATCCAAAGAATGCAATTGTGTTCGATATAAGGTATATTCGGTATTGGTCCGGGTATGTGTGCCCTAAAACCGACGTTCCAGCTTCACATATATCTGTCACACTGCACCCGGACCCGAACTTGGCATCAACCGAATTCTGTTGCCAAAAACCACCGGGTGGGTTGATTGTTGTTTGGTAACTCATTGTTGCTATCACAGTTGCAATTATCATTAATGCCCCTCGGATTTCTTGTCTGTCGTGTTCGATGAACTTCATGCACTTCTTGAACCACGATTTTACTTTTGATTTTGAACCGGAACTAGTAGATATTGCGATTGAATTTGGAGTTTGAATTGGAAAGTTGGTGTTGTTGTCTGCTGCTCTTTTGGCACCGGCTCGTGTTAAAACATCTCAAATTCGGATTAATGGCAACTTTTCTAGCAAATCCAAGGCTGTTAGGTCTGCATTGTTTAGGGCATTCACTCTTTCTCTTACTTCATTTAACGAAAGTAAGTACGCTGTTACCTGCACAAGGATCAATAGAGGATTTTACAGAAACTTTTGGCATGTTAATGTAGCGGTGTTAAAATGAGTAGTTAGATAGACTATTCACTCATTCGAAAAAGGATTCTTGAGAAAAAATTTTATGTAAAAGAGATTATGTGGTTTCAAAATATTTGAAAATAGATGACTCTTATTATTAAAATATGTTAAAACATTTAATAAAAAAATATGTTAAAAAAATGGGTAATTTTGTTCATTATCGTATGAATTTTTATGGGATGGTTAATTGACATACAATATATAATATAGATAAATTTTATAATTCTGGAATTATTTAGATATATTTTAAATTAAATTATGATAATAAAATTTAAAATATATATATATATAAATAAAAAATATCCGAAAAATACCCAAATTTTGACGAAAAATTTTTAAACGATAAATTTTACTTATTAGATCATTGAATTATTTGGAATAATTAATGTAACACTATTTCCCGAGACAAGAGACTATTTGAATTTTTTTTGAAACCTCAAAACCGTTTTGTAAAAAAAACAAAAAAAAAATTCAGGATCCCTTTTGCAAATGATTGAAACTTCAAGATACTTCTTTTAAGTTTTCCGTAAAATTTATATGAATATTCTACTCTCAAAAACTTGTCAACATGTTTAACCGGTTTAATGGGCGATTCACACTCTTTCTTGATACAAGACTATGCAAGCCCGAAATACTCATTAGTTACATCAATTAGAAAAAAAAGTTAATTGTAACAAAAAAACCTAGCTGCCTTTCTCTTTCCATTTCTTTCAATCTTCTATACAATTTAGTCTCGAAGAGAAAGAATAAGCTCTTTCAATTTTCTTATGGTTGTGGATATGCAATAACATGAGACGCACAAAAATACAAGTTGCAGAATCATTATTGGTTTTTAATTTTCTTTGTGTGTTCTTCTTACTTCATTGACAAGTTTGTTATATCTTTCGATAGGGTGAAACTTAGTCTTTTTTCATTTTGGTAGAATTTTTTTTAGTCAAGATGCACTCCAAATATAAGTATAGCTAATGAAATTCTCCTAGTTATTAAAAAGAATTTAGAAGAATAGTTGACCTTTAGAGGAAAAAATACATACCTCAAGCTCTTTAAGCGTTACAGCTAAATGCAAAATTGTGTTGCCATCTTGATTTCCTCCATTGAGAAGAATATTATCATCACCAATCTCAACAAGCAACTTCAAAGCACCCAATTGGTTATACTTCACACACAGATGAAAAACTGTATCTCCATCAAGTAATTCAAAAGTTGACTCGGGACACGTTGTAACCAAATCCCGAATAAGGTCAACTCTGCCTCTAATGGCCGCTAAATGGAGAGTCATGCTCTAGGGCCATTCTAGGGCAACACTGGAGAAGAGAAACTGTGAAATCAAGGTGCCCGAGCAAACTCGAAACATGTAAAAGAGTTTCGGTTAAGTTGGAAAGTGAAACTCGGTTGAGAATAAGTGGATCTCTTTGAAATATGTCGTTTAAAATTGTTACACACCCACTTATTGATGCTTCGTACACCATTTTTAAGTCTTGTGCCTCATGTCTTATCTCCATATTTGTGAACTCAAAGATAAATGGAAGAAATTATGAAAGTTAATTTATATTTATACTCATTTAAATATTTTAGTTTTGAGTATGTATTTCGATAACGATGTAAAATGCATATTTTTATCAACATGTGAATTTCTTAGACATTTTATGTGGGTGAATAATTCGTTTTCAAATTCCTACGATGATGTCAAATAGGGCAGACAATGTGACAATGCATCATCTCTCAATAATGAAATATATAAACGAGTTGCTTAATTTTATAAGAAACACACTAATTAATCCATTTGTGAATTTTATGTTCCTTTTTTAATAAATTGATAATGGCTCTTCATGCACCAAATTACAAAGACAATCTCATTAATGTTGATATTTTTACTAACGGCTTACATTTTATTTTTAAATTATAAGAATTTTGTAAATATTGTAATTATCTAATATCATGACTTAGTAGTTATGGATGAACTTATAGCCTCTAAATGTCTAAACTTCGAGTCAAATGTAGAACGAAGTAGATTTTTTTTATTATTTGCAACTTGATGTAAGTGCGATCACACAGATTAAAGTTTTTTTTTCTTTTTGGTTTTCACGAGGTATTTTGTATGGGTTTTAATTGTGGATGACACATTTAAACCATGTCTACATTCAAATTAATCTTCGATCATCAATTTGAACGTGCTTCAAAGGACAGGATGACTGATTCTAAAATTTAAGGTTGTTCCATACAACAAATTAAAATCTTTTTAAAACATATTTATAGGCACTTTATAAGCAATTCAACATATGGTAACTTAAATGTTTTTGTATAATTAACTGGGGGTATATTTGACTTATACTTTATCAAACTTTAACTTCTAAGTAATTAGTAAAAATAAATTATAAAACTAGAATATAACATTTAAATTTTTTTAGTCGCTTATAAATACAAGTAATAGTGGATATATCCTTCATAAAGTGGTTATCATAAATTTCCTTTAAATTAGTTGATGAGTAACGAGGAACACCGCACACAAGAAAACTAACGATTTCTATGAGGGACTTTAACCAAATACTCCAAATTGGGCCCAATTTCGCCCAAAACATGAAAAAAAACCAATCATTTATTATTTATTTTACGGTTTATAATGGTAACAATTTGGTAAATAAAAAAAGAAAATTACATGACTCGTCGATAAGTTAAAAGTAGTTACATATTTGACCTCCACTCATCTTATTATCAGTGAGTGTTAACCCTAATTTTCTAATTTCACCCAACACGTTCCTCTTCTACAGTCTTCTCCTCCTCCATTTCGTTCATCTTCTTCTCTAATTCAATCCAGACTCTCTTCTTTCTTCTTACTCTTCTTCTTTTCTCTCCTTTCTTTTTAATTTTATCCGATGACTTCGATTTCGACTTCGATTTCGATTTGATTCGAAAGCCGACAACACTAACAGATAAAGGACACAAGTGATCTATTTTGTTCTTCTTAGATTTATGCTTCATCAGATTCGTTCAAATCTTATTCCTTCTTGGATTATTGGTGCATTTGGTTTCTTCTTGGTTTTATGCTTCATCGGATTCACTCAGATCTATTGAGAATGGAACTTCAAAGTTGTTGTAATTGTGCATATTCTATGCGCTTTTGATCTCTTTTGCATCTTTCAATCAGATTTCAACATTCTTTCTTTTGATTTTTCGATTGGTGTAATTGGATTCTCATTATATCTGGTCTTATATCCTGGATATATTGTGTTATATCCTGGATATAACGTCATATATCCAATATATAACATGATATATCGTGTCATATCCTGAATATAAATCGATATGTCCAGGATATAACATGATATATCATGTCATATCTTAAATATAACGTGTTATATATCCAGGATATATTATATCCAAGATATGTCGTGTTAATTGAAACATTTAGAACGTGCTGAGTGTAATTATTTTTGTTGTCTGGTCCATGGATGAGATAGTTTTGCTAGGCTGGGTGTTCGGTCGAAATTCATGTTTCATATTGATTAGGCCATGTAAGTTACCCAAAAAAGAAAGGGTTGATCCAAATTATCTTGACTTGAGATTGATTTCTTTATTTTTCAAAAAAATACCGAGTCGGGGTCTTCTCTTACCTGCATCGTACGAACGAAGAGAAATTTTAATTGATAAAAAGTACAACTAATACTATGATTATGTCAGATGCGTAAGGTCTTGATAAAATGTAAATTTCATATGCATTTTCCCTTTGAAATATATCAATTATCCTTTTCTAATCATAAAAAAAAGTAAACTGTCCTGATCATTGAGGATTGAAAAAGTCTCAATGCTTGGAATTTTGTGAGTTCACTTTGAATTTTATATTGATTAATGTTGAATTTGACTTTTTTCTTTTTAATAGGATCCTTAAGACATTGCTTTCCGGAGTCTTGTTTTGTTATATTTATAGCGGTTTGATTCGCGGAATTACTATTTCTTAGAATAAAAGAAAAATGAATGGAAAAATTCTAGATATGGTAGAATGTTTATATCTGTCCTAAGATCAAACATCTATTACCATTTGAAATTTCAAATGAATGAACATTCTATGAGATGTCAAGAATGATTATTGTATTGAAAGGAATGATATAATCAAACTTTCATCAACATTATTTTCCTAATTGGATGCAATGTCCATTTTGCTATTTCATTTTTCTTTCATCTCTATGTTTTTCCTTTTTCAGTAAACACTAACAGTGGAATCAGAGCCTTAATTGTTCTTACGAGATCTTATGGAAGCGAAAAAAATAAAAGAAATCAAGTTTTCAATCTCTTCCAAGAATTTGAAATAGAAAAGATGAATATATATAAATGAATTGATAATTCCTTTAGTTAATCAATCCTATACAAACCTTTTTCCCCATAAAAAAATCGATAATTATTCTGATGAGTTATAGCGAATGAAACCAGATTACTTGATAGTTCGATTTATTGCGACTTATAGTTAGATTTCTTGTTGTGAAACTCGGCGAGAAATAGGGTATCTTTCGAGCATCTACAGCGATATTAAGTCCGTTCAGGCCTCATTTTCACTACAGAACATCTCTCAGTACACATTATCAGTGGTTCGAGCCAACTTTCAATTCATCCGTTACATACGAGCCTAAATATACACCTCGTAGAATAAATTAGATAATGACAACAATCACAGAATACTTGGACAAAACATTGAGCACTGGGAGGCTGAAATTGTTTTTTATTGAATTCGAGTAAAACTGTATACAAAGACCCACAAATTTATGGGATTAGTACATGGATATCATGTATATATGTACAACATTAGCTTGCTGAGTATAGCAGTTTTTCACAATTGAACAAAAATGGAATAATATCTTGCAATCCACAGCCAACTAAGCCTACCAAAACTTCAGCACAAAATGCATTATCTTGAGGCAGCTCCTCGGTTTAATCCCTCGAATTCTGCATTAGCTCAAACCACTGCCACAAAAAATTACAACTCAAGATCAGTTATTTGGTTGATCATTCAAAAAAATGTTTAATCATAGAAGAAACAGTTTATTTGGTTATATGTACCTGTCTCAATAGATCAGCAAGGGTCCTTGGAAGTGCCTCGACATTCCTCAGTACAACATAATAAGGGAACGGAAAAGAATCGAGATACTTTGTAAATTTAAGCACTCTTTTATCGCCTTCACCCACAAACGATGCTTCCTGAAACATTAAAATAATGATATTTGAGACAAATCCATAACCCGGTAAGTATGACCCTTATGCCAATAGAATGAAACAAATCCATACCAATTGATCCATGATCGATTCTTGAGGGCTATCGAGAAGCAAGAAAGCGACCATTCGCTTCTGGCTCAAGAAATCCCTCACATAACGCTTCAATCTCTCCTGCATAAAAACAAGTACCAAATGTTAGACTATACCACGAACCACTGCTCGAAAATTAGTAAGGCTCAAACAGGAACTAAATTTACCTTCTCGTGAAAACGGCCATCTGCTATGATCAAAACAAGCTGCTGCAATGGATTTTGACCACACGGTAATCGTGCTCTTACCACTGCTGTATCAAGCATGTTCTTGAGATACTTCAACAAATCAGCCATAGGTTCATCGGCAATGGTGTTCTCTTGCTGGAAGGTTAGATTCGAGATTATCTGTTTCCAAGGACGAAAAAGTGAATATTCCTTAACATCTCTTACAGCACATTTAGGAACAAAAGGAGCAATTTTGAAGCGAGACAACAAAACTATAAGCACTAACCTTCATTCCAGCCTCCCCATTGAAAGGATGATCAAAATCATGAAGTAACCGAATGTTCCCCTTCTTACCAAAGCTTGTAACAGCCAAGCTTCCCAGTTCGAGCTGAGACATGGCACGGCAAACTGTCACCAAAGATTCAACAGCAACATCCCCACAGCCACTCTCAGACATACTTCGGGAGTCATCCACAGCAATCACAACTTGGTAGTCACGCTTGTTAGGCCGTGTTCTTCTCAGCCATATTTTATCCTTCCTATAGTGACTCGCTATGTATGGAATTACCTGAACATTATCAAGGAACCACATCAGTAAGCCATCAAAAAGCTAATTTTTTCATCGAATGTTTAAAAGTTGTTTACCTTCTTCATGTTGATCCGCTTGCCAGTCTTGTAATCCCCTTGAAGCTTGCTGGCTACAGTAGGTTCCATAACAAGACGCAACTGTTCAGCCAACTCCTGGGACAACCTTGTTGTGAGCAACTCATATCTTCTCCACTGAGAAGCAGCATTGTCTCTTCCATTGAGGGAAATTTCTAGAGAATCCCGGGCCTTCCCCAGGTCATCGTCATCAACAGAAAGCTTGCTGAGTTGGCATAATTCCTCGTTCAAGTATGACTTTCTGACAGAGACCAAATTCTCAGACATAGTTTCAGCAACACCGTCACTGTGATCATAACTTTCCGGTAATTTCTCTTCATGGGACTTCACAGAATCAGATACCTGTATTTGCTCCATTGCCTTGCAATTGAAGATCGGGCCATGGTGTTGGACATCCCATTCTTCAGTACTTTTCTCATCAATCTCCATCTCAGTAGCTTCATCTCTTTGAGAAGCAGAAGCATCCTCATCCAACTTGTTAGTGTTAGTATTTGGATCGATCTGTTCAGAAGTAGCAGGTCCTAATGCTTGAGCTGTGCCCTCATCAAACTCGGGAACATACCCATATTCATCAGCATTGTTGTCCTCAAGTGAACCTCCTGGCTCTTTGTTTTCCGCCTGAAGATCAGCAGATACTCTGGCCCTTTCCTTCCATTCCTTGAGTGCATCCCCAACATTCCTGTATGGGTTCACTTCATTTTTCTGAGTAGCAGAAGATTCCTTTTCGGGAATATCTGCCTTTTGTTGGTCACTCAATCTTCCATTTTCCGAGGTGTCATAGACCGTCATATCCATCTCAGAGGTGGAACCAGCAGGCAAGCTTTTCATAGGAGTAGGATCCCTGTAAGCTTCATTGGCATTAGGTGCATTTGTTTCTGATGCAACATTTCTGGAATCCGATACCTTAGAATCACCATTCGGTTGTGTTGCAGATGCTGAATTAGGCACATGATCACTTATCGTCTCGGGCATTCCAAGTCCAAAAGAATCCTGCCTTGATGCGGCTGAGTTCTTTTCCAGATTCCCGTCATTCTGTTCAGCTTCCTCATTTGTTTCAGCATTTTCTTCCGCCTCATCAACATCCATCTGTTCCACATTTTCCACCTTTTCATCACTACGATCTCCATTCTCACCCGATTCATCTGTGTTGGCATTCTCAGCAGTTTCATCCCGATTCTCATTCTCAGCAGACTCAACTCCGTCTTCTGCAGCACCTTCTTCCTTCTCATCTAATTCTTCTTTATCGTTCACACCCTCATCCAAATTCAAATCCTCATCCTCCACTTCTTTCAGCTTCTCAGGCTCCAAACCCAATGCATCAGCAAGCGGTTCTTCCTTATCCATGACCATGTCATCGACATTCTCTTCCATGTCAGCGGAATCATCTTCATTCCCAGCTTTGTCATTTTGCTTATCAAGCTCATGATCTTCATGCTTTTCATGTTCTTCGCCAGCAGAAGAATCTTCCTTACCTCTAAGTTCCTTACTGCCAGCATCCTTCTCACTAATAAACGACCCGGATTCAAACTTCTCTTTTTTGTCGTCAGGGTTTTCTTCCTCCTTATCCAAAGATTTCTCATCAATAGCTTCACCATCAGGGCCAGTTTCTCCCATTGCAGATTCTAATTTCTCATCATCACTATCTTCATCATTCTGATTCTCCTCATCAGAATCTTCACTAACGCTGAATGCATCAGCAGCAAAATCCTCATCCATCTCGATACCCTTATCATTCTTGTTTGGAACTTCACCCGAGGCATCTTGTTCTTCATGTGGCTGTGATTGCGAATCAAAACAATCAATATTTTAACTAAGCAAAAATTCAACAAGCAGCATAATTATCAGAAAACAAACCTTCTCGGAACTTCCAAGAAGTTGATCTTCATCAGTTATCTGGTCACTGACATCTTTAGCACCAGTTCCTTCCCCCATACCAGTTCCAGTTGCATCTTGAGATCTATCATTACCATCATCATCTTTGACAGGGACACCGAAACCTTTAGAGAACAATGAAGCTAACACATTTGCCAGAGCATGAGTCATTACAGAGACCTGCAGAGACATAACCATAGAAATTAACAAACTTCAGAATAGCTATATTAT
Source organism: Euphorbia celastroides (assembly GCA_948291685.1). NCBI lineage: Eukaryota > Viridiplantae > Streptophyta > Magnoliopsida > Malpighiales > Euphorbiaceae > Euphorbia > Euphorbia celastroides. The sequence continues at coordinate 2,265 of CAOJBJ013647243.1, read as the reverse complement.
CTACTACTCCAGAAGTGGAGAGATAAGAAGTGAGGCTATTGATGTGACCAACAAGTTGGAACTGGAGAACCTACCGTTTGAAGCATGGCAAGAAGATCTTGGAGTAAACTTTCACCAAAAGTCAATGTTAAATCTGATAGCCCATGTAGATGCTCAAAACATTTACCGATGTGGGAAGATAAGAGGGATGTTTCACAACTAGAAGAATTCATTAGTTTTTCCTGAGCAGAAAGCCAATGATGTGAGAGCATTTATACATCAGCAAACAGAAGTTGAATTGAAAAATGGATCTGAACTTACTGCAGAAAAGATTGTTTCGAGAAGATTGTCATATAAATCTTTGAAATTCAAATCTTCAGCTGATTTGAAGAGATACTCCCAAGATATAACATTCCCTAAGGACTCTTCAGATAGTGCACATATACCACCCAGCGAACATTGTTTTTTGAACAAATCAGCAATGGCTACAAATGTCTTTTTAACAGCCGCAAAGAAAATAGAATCAATGTCAGGACAATGCTCATTGTAGTTGTTCGATTTGTCACTTGCAGGAACAGAAAGATTTTTTGGTTTTTCCTTGAGATTAAGTTTGAACTCTTCAGCCAACAACTTCCCCTGAAAAACCAATTATGTCGAATGATCATGTAATCTTTTTCTGTTTCCCAAACAAATATCAATATTTCACATATAGCGGTTGGAATAACTATCCATAAGAATCATGAAACAAGATAGGAAAAGCATCCCTTTACTGGTCAAGATCAACCAGAAAACATACCTTTGTAACTAAATCATCTAAACGATGGAGAAGAGCCTCAGCAACGGAGCTTTGATTTGAATCTGGCATTTTATCAAATTCCTTGAGAATGTCAAAGTTTTCAAGAACCATTTGTTCCATATGTTCAGAAATGACAAATGGGCGCGTTGGACCAGTAGACATATTGTGAACACCTCCAAGGAGATATTTATCCAATGATTCTTGTACAAGAGTTTGCACGAGACCATCACGGACAAGATAATTGTCCAGTAATTCCTGTCAAAAGGAACCCCTTAAGAAAGTTGCAAGAACATAGAATAAAGCCAAGCCATGATCTAAACAAGGAAAAATGCAAGAGCAAAGAAGTAATGAACATTAAATTGCGCACCTTGCGTTTTTGCAAGAGAGGAGTAACGCTTTCAACAAACTGAAGCATACGATTTGTTGCAGGCCTCATGCTTGGGCAAGATTTCAAATGCATATTTTCTACAGTTCTTAAAAGTAGTGATTCCTCATTCAACATGGCAACCAGACCATCAAACAATTGCTGAAATGGTTCAAAAAATAATTAGCTTTCAGTCTTATCGTTGATAAACAAGGAATCATTACACAGATCTCAAGTTGAAAAGCTACCTTTTCTTTCCACATGTATTTGAAGACTGAATGTTGGTTCGATGAGATGGAGCATTGACTAGTAGTGGTGCTCTTCTTATCAGCGCACTTCGCATACGAGTTCCCCAAAGCATACAAGCATACCCGCAAGCAGTTCAAATGCTTAGCAAATTGATAGGCAGCAGTGTGTTGTCTTTGTTGTATAACTAAAAGATGATTCATAAAAGAGACAGACCTGCTAGCCTACATATGCCAAAAAAAAAAACATAAAATGTGAAAGATCCACGAGGACTTAAACAAACATATGTGGCAAAGTGCAAACATTCAAGCGAAAAGGTGGGCAAAGGACTAAGAATCCAATAGAAAATTGTCCCACATTCAGATGACCTGAAATGTTACATAGAAGCTAACTTGGTAAAAAAGCCTTAACTTGTATCTGAGTTGTAGAGTCATACCTGCTCGTGCGTTATATCCTCATGGGGTTTCAAACAAATTCGTTCCAAAAGCTGAACAGATGCAGTACTTCTGAAGTACAATGAATTGACTGATTTGAATAAGACATCAACTGAATCATCAGGCTGATATGGAAGTTCACTTGCAGTCGAAGTTCCATGGGACAAACTATTCTGGCTTGACAATAAATGTTGAATATCATAGGAGGGCTGAATGAACCACCAAGTAGTATTATTTGATTCCTACCAAATGCAAAGCAGCAAAAGAGACAATATTTTTAGATTAGATTCAACCATGAAAAAATCTTGCACAAAATAAAGTTAGAAAGCAGTTATCTTCATTACCTTCATTAGTTGAGACTTGTGCTTATGCAACCCACATCTTTCTAACATATTTAGAAGATCAGTAAAAGCTCTCCTCTTCCCTATACTTTTTTCAGTATCTTT
>CAOJBJ013645244.1:0-12730 GCA_948291685.1 Euphorbia celastroides | reverse complement strand
GAGATTTGAAAGATTTTATGGAAGATATAATTTAGTTAGAATTGATATTAGAATTCTTCATCATGAATTTCTCATTCTATTATTTACAGAATTCAAATTACAAAATTTACCATTTTACCTTATAGAGAACTAAATTGTAATCAATTTCTTTATTTCTCTTATATTTGTAATTTAGTCCTTAATCTTATTTAATGTTTCAACTAAATTGAATTGCTTAAATTGGTTCGAATTTTTTGACTCAAATTACTCCAGTCACAGGCGGATTGGTTATTTTCAAACATTTTTGCATTGGGGTTTAATAACGCCTCTAGTTGGGAAAAAAAAATGCAAAGCTACGTGATTGTGCGCTAGGATTTTCTTTAAAAAAACATGAAGCACAAATTGGCTTTGTTTTTGCCCCAGGCATGAAAAAAAATTTAGTAACCCTCACACCAGACGTCACCGTTTTGATTCCTTCACTTTCTGCTCTTTTTTTTTTTTAATTTTTTTTTTATTTTTCAAGATCTTACCAAGTCTAAAACGGTAAAACCAATTTTTCAGTTTATCTCTACTCTTTGGCCAAGTGCTGCTGCACGCGTTCATTACCAAATCTTCATCAGTTTATTCTCATTCAACTAAAGTTAGTTCTATAAAAAACTTTTTTATTTATACAATTAGGTTTAACATTTAATTTATCCCTACACTAGATTTTGGGAAATTGAAATGTAACTGAATGTTATTTTTGTTACAATGGAATGAAATTGAATTAGAGCATCCGCAATAATTTGTGTATTCTAAATCTATATAGCAAGTGAAATAGAAGATAGTCTATTTGCCTGTAAACCCGACAATAGATGATGTGGTAATGGCTTTTGAAATAGACAATGTGTATTCATAAGATAACAATAGTAGATAGTCTATTTGCCTGTAAACCTCTAATTAATGTAGACATTGTCCACTTCATTGTCAACATCCAGATAATCAAATAGAAATTGTTTATAATTAATGGTGACATATAGGATATGAAAGATGAGCTAGACAAACTACTAAAAATGAATTATTAAAGTTAATATCTATTATTTTTTATGTGTCAAAACAATTAGTAGAATAAATAAGCTATTAGAGATGTTCTAAAGTTAGTGAAATATTAGAGTCGATTACAAAATGCTCCAATTCTAGTTTTCGATCTGATATAAATTCAGATCATAACTTTTGCAATTCCTCTTAGTGTTTGAGATTTTTAAGAGTTTTGTAAAGAGTCAATTTTTATTGATTTTGTGATCTATTAAAATTTTGAATTATAAATTATTCTTGTCTACGTGTTAGTGTTTCTTGTGGCAGATGTGGTACGAAAGGGTGAAATGGTAAAATCCCAAGTTCAAATGGTAATATTATTGGTAGATAATTTGCTTAATGTGCATATATAGTTTGATCGGATGTTCAATAGAGCTATTACAAACAATTACTTGCAATGTCTACTTACTTTCCATTCTTTTTCTCGTCCACTTCCTCGAGCTGAAACTGTTGGCAAATATTTGGATAACAAGCTGAGTTACTCAACAAAGCAGGTTGGACAACGGAGATGGACAACAAAGTGGTCGAACAAGAACGACATGGGCTGGACATCAGACAACGTGTTGGAGAGCGGACATCAAGACTGGTCAGCAGTGACGGAGCCAGAATTGAAATTGGGATGGGTCAGTCCGACCGACAACTATCCATCACCCAACAATCATAAATTATGATCATAAATTTTAATGGACAAATAAATTCAAATAAAATATCCAACAAAAATGTATATTAAAATGAATTTAATGTCACAAGATATATTCCTAAAATTAGTCATACAATTTTATTAAAAAAATCACCTCATGAGGCTTTACATTGAATGAAAAAAGAATCAACCAAATGTCATCAAAACTCATCTGAGGTCTCCGTCGCCGTCTCCAATCATCGTCGTCTCTCCTCACAATGCCATCTCCAGCCGTCGATCCACCTCCGCCAAAGGATCTCGCCATCTCCGACGGATCTCATCAGATGTTGTTTTAATTCAGATCTGTCCGGAGTCTGATGTTCAACCGGAGAAGCACTGATTACTTCGTGTTACTCATTATCACTCCTGATTGTATCTTGTCTACCATGGTTTGCCTGACATGTGTAGGGGTTTCAAATTGCCTGCTTGTCGAGTTATTCATTTTGTTGGCCCCATATATTTTTCTCAATGAAAGCTGACGCCTATGAGGAGCTTCTCGTTGGAAGATTAGTGACAAAGAGGAGGTAAGAAACCAAGGAGATTCAGATATCGTAAAAAACTCTGGTGAAGTGAATTCTGCTAAAGGAGAGAAGACGGTGGCTCAAAGGCATTACAGGGTAATTCGGCGGCGGCCGTTGGGAAAAGTTGCGGCGTAGATCAGGGATTCGACTAATTGGTTTTTCATATGCTTATATTCTATTTTGGGTAATTGTTATAGATGTCCTAGAAATTAAATGAGATTTAGGCATATCTAATTATGCGTAACTATTTTTTAAGAATATATAAACCTCTTTAATTATATATAAATGAGAAGGAAGTGGTTCCTACAATCTCTTTCCTAATTAATTCAGATTCTAAAATTTAAAACGATCATATCTTTTAAACCGTTAATTTTTTTCGACACGAGCCTTTAGAATATTTTGTTCGTTACATTTGTATCTTTAAAACAAAATCCATATTAATATATTTTTGATAACTTTTTTTTCAAAATTTTCTATCGGTGCACCAAAGTTAAAATTAGTGGTCAAAATTAATGTTATTAAAACCGAACCGTACTGGCCGGTTTGACAAGTTTTACTACAAACCGGCAGTAGGTCCAGTTGGTTTAGTCATAAGTACCGGTAAACCGGTGAAAACCCGGTTTTCTCTTTAAACATCATTTTCAAATCTAGGACTAGCCGCCGTTTTGATATTCTTTTCCGATGAATTATTATCTATCAAAATCTGGTCGGTTCTTGACAAATTTTAACAGATCTAACTCAAAATCAAGCAAACTCACCAATTCGCGAAACAAATTTCACCAAAAAAATGGGGTTTTGCATACTTTCATGAATAGATGAGAAGGAAGAAAAAAAGGTAAGTACGCAAAAGGATAGAATTGTAGAGAGAGAACAGAGAAGACAAAAGAATAGAAAGTAGAGAGAGAAAAAGATGTGCCCATTCTTTGAGAAATGGACGGTTTCAACTTTGAAATTAATAATGAGAAAAGAGGGATGTATAATAATTAATTTACAATTTAAAATTCAAATTGACAGCATGTTTATAGTCATTGGCTAGTGGGTAAAGGGATGTGTACAGGGGTTAGGTAAAAGTCAAAGAAATTAATTAATTAGTCAAAAGTAGTTTTAGGGTGAAGTTATTGCTAATTTAAATTCGTAATTAATTATGAATGAGGTTTATGGAATAAAATTAAGGATATATAATAATAATTTTGGGAAATTTTGATTTCCTATTATATTGAAGAACAAGATATTTGAAATAATATCCAATAACCATTACTTATATCTAGTTTTTTTTATAAATTTATGTTTGTAATTACTTACTAATCTCAAGTAAACTAATATATACATATAAATTTTATTAAAAACTCATAATGTGGTAGTACCACTGATATTACAGGTTGTACCGGTAATACCGCGTACCACTAGCTCATTCGGTATGTTATCCGGGACGGTTTCGATAACATTGGTCAAAATTAGTATACCATTTTTTTTACGTTTGGTATACCAAGTTTTATTTTAGCATAAAAGCGGTATACCGATTTAATTTTTCGTTTTAAATATGTATACCATTTTTTATAATTTGTATGTAATAAGTACACCTTTTTTAGTTTTGATCTACGATTTTTACTTTAGTACAAAACTTGTCTATCGATGTTTGGTGTTTCCTTTAGTTTCCAACCCTGTGTATTTATATTAAAAAGAAGTTTACAGAGAAACGCATTGTCCCATCATCGCTTGTTCTTGCTAAGTACAAACCAGTAATATTAGGTGAAAATTCCATTTATACTTTCTGAATTTGAGAAGTTTGAATCCATCTTGATCAAATCACCAGGTGCATCCGTTTATGTCGTCAATTCATTAAAGTGAATAATTTTGTATTAGTATATCATGTTTCTTGAAATATGCAATAGCATTGTGAAGGGAATATATATTATCCCCTTGCCTACAAGCTTATAAACATCAGCATAACATGCATGTGTACTCTCTCAAAACTATTTCCATTTGTTTCAGGTTTCTAAGGAAAAGTGATTTATAGAGAATTCCATTTAATCCTAGGGTATTTCTTCTGGCAAATGTCGTACTAAACGGTGAAATGGTAATATTGAAACATAAATTACATAATTTACATCTCCTATTCAATAGAAAAATAGAGCTATTACAAACCAGTACTTGCAATGTCTATTTATTATCTCCACTCTTTTTCTCTTCTACTTCCACAAGCTAAAAAAGCCCACTTTTGAAAGAAATAGCAATACAGCATCATTTTTCCATTTTTATTGTCTTAAGTATACAAAATCAAACTTGAAGACATAAAACCAGAGGTCTCCCTCGTTGCCTTTTGTACAGTTCTGCATTTGAAACTTGTGGCATCCACATATTGTCTTCAGCCCTTTGGAGGCACCAAACAACTGACTCTGGTGGATTAAGAGATTTTAAATTCACAGTTTGATTTTGAGTTAGAAGAGATGTTGAAAATTACAGATTTCAACATAGTTATATATACATTGTGAATTAAAAGATATTAAATTCACAGAGATCGATGATTTTGAGCTCGAGCTTGAAATGTGTGATCGTTCTTACTCTAGGAGTAACATTTATTCCGGAGTTGAATCTATATTTAAACTCCCATCAAACAGATGTGGTGTAGTCAATTCGTGTAATGGCTTTCTTTTGCTTCGGTTTCTAAGTCCATTTCATAACGAGTTTCTTAGTGTATGCAATCCCGTTACCGGTGAAGTTCTTTACCTTCCAGAGATTAGGACAGTTGATGAGTATGAGCGTAGTGTATCCGCTACTTAAATTGATTTCCTTCTCGGAAAGTTTGAGTAGCAACAACATCCATCTCTTCTCACGAAAGTAAACTAAATACACCACGGGATCGACATGGCATGCCTAAATAGGAGGTGGCTGCATGTTTGCAGAAGTGATCCTCAGAGCTCGTGAATATGAGGCACCAAACTAAAAGTTTATAAAATTACAAGCTCTATTGTTGAAATCCAAAGCAGCCCCAGTTGCCAACAAAATCTGACTATCGTCTCAAATCAATGCCCAAATCTGTCTTAGCAAGTGTATCAAATCAACCAAAAAGTGTCGACCCATGCGCTTGGCCTAAGTTCTTTTATTTGAGAACTAAAATGCTGCTGTGATTCCCAAACAAACATTTTGTGAGCATCTTACAGATTGTAAATATTTTGGCCAGATAAATGGCTAACCGTCCGCCATACTCTTTTAACAAATGGGAAATCAATAGATAAGCGATGCAAAGATTCAACATTCAAGCCACACAAAGCGCATTTCAAAACCAACAAAATACCTCTTCGAGCAAGATTCTCATGAGTTGGAAGGTGGCCCCTAAAAGCCGACCAACAAAACAAGAATGCGAAGAAGATATTGAATGCGACCAAATAAATTTCAAATTATTTGAACTAGTGAGAGTACCTTGCAACCATTGATAAAACAAATTGGCTTCAAAAATCCTCACGCATACCGTTTTTTCATAAAAATTCAAAAACTTTCCCTGAATTTGCCCGAAAAATCCAAGATGGATTTTTTGAAAAAATTGAAGAAAGAGGAAAAAGAATGTGATGAAGATAAAGAAAATTTTGCTTCTTTTCTATTTTTGAAAAATGCCATGGTTTGACTTCTAAAAATGGTGATGTGACAAGCATGTGAAATACAATATTCTGCCTTTGTTGTTTGTTTGAGTTTGACAAAGGTAGTTAAATGACACTTTTTCGAAGTTTAGGTTGAGTTAGAGCTACATAGACACATTGAAAAGTTCAATGCAGCAGCAGATTTTGTAAGACAAGTTGAGGTAGTTGTTGATGCATTAGGCCTTACATAAGCTAAGAGAAATCAATAAGTTTAAACTAATTTATTATTAATTGTTAACCTGCATGTTGGGTCATGGTCTTCACCCGCAATACCATTTTCTTCTTTTATTCTGGTGTGCTTAGAGATGTTATTCACCAGCAATTCCTTACTTCTTTCACCAGTCGAAACTGTTTGTCGATTCTAGACTTGTAGAAATACTAAACTCCAGCATTAAAAAAAATTATTTATTCAAGTATGTATTAATCATTCACATGAACTAATTTTACTGCATTCATGAAGTTCAAGTGACATAATTAATGTTGCACATGTGCAAGTTCCTTATCAATTACCTGTAGTTGATTTCAGTTAAACTGGTAACTGAAAAATTTCTAAATACAACACATACAGATAAATGTAGTTGTTGGATGTCATGCCTCAAAAGTTGAGTCAACTCAGTGGAACTCCAACGAAGAAATGAAGTTCTGAAGATAAGCTAAAACATAAGAAGTCTTCAAGAGGCTTGTGGTGATTGTAGTAAAAGATAAAACTAATTTCTTTTCTTAAAATAATATATATATATATATATATATAATTTTGAATGAAAAATCTAAATGATAAATGTAAGGAGACATAAAAATATAATTATAGAACGTAAGGAAAATGCGATGCACTTGGTCAGAAGGGAGGCTGCTGCATTCTCAAGTCCGCTGTTTACCTAATTGCTTTATCTTCTTTGTGGTCTCATACAATAATGGTGTCCATTTAGTTGTGATAGTAACCAGTGTATTCATATTAAAAAGAAGTATAAGGAGAAGTGCATCGTCCTCCTATCCCGACTTGGTCCTGTAAAAATAAGATTAAATTTCTATGAGTCAGACTTTTTAAATCTGATTTCATTAATCAATTGATTATATATTTAAACACAAATAATTGATGATTTCTTGTGTGTTATGTTGATATCATATAGGAAGGTGGAGCATTGCTTTGAATTACGGCTAATCTTCTTTTCCGAAACCCCACTTTATGATAAACATGCATGAATTCTGAATTGAAAGATACTATATATATACACAGTTTGATCTAATCTCCATCAGATAAAAGTAGAGTTATACAAATTGATACTTGCATCGCCTATTTACCTTCTCCATGCTTGTCCACTTCCACCGGCCTGCATTTGAAGAATAGAGAAACATAAGATCATTTTTCCAGCCTTATTGATTTCAATAAAGAAAAAAACAAACATGTTAGAGCTGAAAATTACCTGATCTGTATTAGGATTGGAAGATGTAAAACCAGACACCTCCCACCACTGACTTCTGTATTTCTTCGCATTTGGAAATTCCGGAATCCACCTGTTTTCTTCATTTTCGAGGCACCAAAGGTGGATTATTGCGAGAAAAGGACTCATGTTGAGGCTCAACCTTGGGTTGGATATGTGGCTCAGGCTCATGTTGGAGCTCGGGCTGCTGTGGAGGTTGAGGCTCGTTGGTTCTCTTTCTCTTGCCCCTTTTTTTCATAATTTCAGTCAATGTATAAGCCACCTTTTGCAATTACACATCATACATTATCCATCCACCTTTGCTCATTTATTGATGACAAGTTAAGCTTAATTATATGAAAAATTATTCTTACCGCATCCGCAGACTCGTCAATGTTACTTTGATTTGATGAAGATCCCAAGTGCTTCAAAGTCTCTTTCAACGAACGAAACTGCTTTCCAGTCACGTGCTCGTGAAAGAACTGCAATTCACAAAAAAATTTGTCAGCTTATTATCAATAATTAGTTTCATTTGGATATGCAATAGCTTTCTCCTAGATCCTCTAATTCTACTCTACTCGTTAAATTTGCTGTGAATTAATTTAAAGTTTTAAATAATGGGTAGAGGACAATTTAGCTTTGAATGTTAGTATTGATTTCACTTTTAATTCCTACACTGTTATGAAGGGCATTGTGCTCATGGATATGTTAACTTGTAGCACTATTATGAGAGTCCTCCATGATAATGTTAATTTATCTTATAGTTACGTCCATTAAAATGTGAAGTCAAAGCCATCAAATCGTAAAGTGACAGAGATCCATTGCTTTTTTAACACATCGATGATATATAGAGGAAAAAGATTCTCTAAAGTAGATAATTGTTGTAAAACATTTTACGTATAAATCATGCAACTGCATGCAATGATACATTATCGTAACAAACTAATATTTCTTCCTCGCAATCCGATTTGAAAAAATAAAGTAAAAAAATAAATAAAAAAAATTATTATATGTATTAATATATTTCCCAACATGCACATTCTTGAATACAAATTTTTAATTCTACAATTATTTATTGTATAATTTAAAAAGGTTCATGGCCAATAAGCATTACAGTAAACATAAAATTGTATTCCTTTTTTTTTTACTGGCTGACACAATTAATCTTGTCATATATATAGTCTAAGCACCAGTTTTTCACCCGTTAATTTAAACTAAATAGAATATGTTCAAAGTGTGTAGGTATGATCCTGAAAATTTTGATGAACACATCAATTAATTTTTATTTCAAACAAAAATTATCAGATCGGGTGATGTTATAGAAGCCAGCAAAAATATTAGCTTCTTATATCATTCTTTTCACTTAATTCAACAATCAAATCAATAACAACATTTGTTTTTGCTTTTTCTTATTAGATCAGTATAGTTCAGTTATTAAAAAAATTGAAAAGGGAACTGAATTCTGAAAAATTATCATTGAACTTCATGTTAACGAGAAATTTAACAGAGGATTAATGGAAAAACTACAGATCCATCAAATACAATTAATTAGAAAAGAAATAATAAAACCCTAAATAAAGACCCAGCCGGCCGGTAGATTTAAGGCAGCTCCACTGAAGTAGGTTGAGCTTCTGTCTATGCCTATCGGCAGCTCTTCAGCAGGGATTTGAAATTCTGGTTTCAAACACTCCTTCACTTTCTCCTTTCATCGTCGGCCTCTGGCGTTTTCAGACGCCGGTGGTTCCAGTGGCAGGGGAGGCGGAGGTGTAGGAATTTTAGATTCCGATGGCGGCGGAGTAGTAGATTCCGGTGGCGGCAGAGGCGGCGGAGTAGTAGATTCCGGCGGTGGTGGAGGTGGAGGAGCAGTACTGGTACCATCTTCATCCACTAATTTTCCTAAATCTACTATGGGTTTGAGCCCAGAGAAAATTCCATCATCATTTGGCATCATTGTGTTTTAGGTTTAGGGTTTGCAGATTGAAGAATCAATTTATAAGAGATTTCCAGATGTGTTATAATCATCTTGCCATGTACATTCAAATCCTAGGTTCACTGCATCTCATTTTTCTGATTTGTTTATTACCTTTTCAGATTTCCCAAATCCATTGCCTTACTTTATTTGCTTAAATTTTCCACTTTTGTTTTTCTTCTCTACTTTGATTTGTGGTCTTGTTCTTACTCCTTCAACCAGATTCTGTTTGTGGCAGATACGCTGGTTTGAATATAAATGTTAAGATTATGAATTTTGTGAAACATGGACAATTGCATTAATTATTTGGATTACATAAATTAACTTGGATTATTTTCAGCTTAAAGCTTCTTGGGCTAGGTGATTGTAATTGATTACTTGCTTATGTTCTATTGCTCAAAAGAGAACATCAAGACTGATGCTTACAATTAGAAACAACGGCTACTCCAACAGTTGTTTGTGAGGTTAACATATTTCATTATGCTTTTCTCAATTCATTACTTAATTTGGTTGAAAGTTGAACTAACATTATGTGATGTGTTCTATTGGCTGAGTCAATTTATATCAATAGAAGTAGTTTTTATCTCGAATGATTTTGTTTCTCGAACAGTTAATTGTTTTGTACTTGAAAATGTGCGATTTAGAAATTGGGAATTCACCCTCACATTACAGTGTAGGGTTTTGTTGTATTTATATTAGTAATCAATAGTACATAATTATAAGAGTAGCCTTAATACAAATTTTACATTTACAACGTGACACTATACTCTATTACCCCCGCAAGTTGGGTGGGGTTTGGAAACACAACCAACTTGTTCCTCAATAGATCAAAGCGCGGTCCCGGTAGTGGTTTAGTAAGAATATCTGCAACTTGATCCTTGATGGAGATATACCGCACTGTAAGAAGCCTGGAGGCTACTCGTTCACGCACAAAATGAAAATCAAGTTCCAAGTGCTTTGTTCGGGAGTGGAAAATCGGATTTGCTTGAGATAAGTGGCTCCCAAATTATCACACCACAAAGTTGGAGCTCGACACAACGGAAAACCGATTTCCTGTAATAACTGGCCGATCCATGCTAACTCCAAAGTGGTGGTAGCTATCGCACGGTATTCCGCTTCAGTAGATGAACGAGAGACGGTTCGTTACTTGCGGGAAGCCCATGAAATCAAGTTGGTGCCAAGAAAAATACTATAACCTGTAGTGGAACGACGGTCAACCGGGTCTCCAGCCCAATCAGAATCTGAAAAACCGAGTAGCTGAACCTGAGGTTGCGTAACATAATTGAGACCAAAGGAGGAAGTTCCTTGAAGATATCGCGTATTCGTTTGACACTTACCCAATATTGAATCGTGGGTTTATTCATAAACTGAGCTACCCGGTGAACAGAATATGCGATATCTGGCCGTGTAATGGTAAGGTACTGAAGTCCTCCAACTAGGCTGCGGAAATGAGTGACATCTTCAAATAAAGAATCATTAGATAGAGTTGACTTCATTGTAGTCGAGGAGGGAGTAGATACCAGTTTGGCCAATGTCATGTTGGCACGTTTTAGAAGGTCTTGAACATATTTATGTTGAGAGATATGAAGACCATTCTGATGAAAATGAAACTCAAGCCCCATAAAATATTTGACACGGCCTAAGTCCTTGATTGCAAAATGACCTTACAAATGTCGGAGTAATAAGTCCCCTTGTTCCTTATCATTCCCGATGATTAAAAGATCATCCACATATATGAGACAAAACAGTATCAACGAACCTCGTCGCAAATAGTAGAGAGAGACATCGGCACGGGAACAACAAAAACCATAGGCAATTAGGGACTAAGTTAACTTTGAGTTCCACATGTGAGGAGATTGCTGAGGTTGACCTCTGCCCCGATTTTGGTACTTCCTGATTTTCACCAACCTTTCGAGCTTCATTGTGATGCTTCAAAGATCGGGATTGGAGCGGTGCTGAGCCAGAATAAGAAGCCAGTGGCGTATTTTAGTGAGAAGTTAACGGGAGCGAAGCAGCATTATAGTACTTATGATGTTGAATTTTATGCTGTTGTGCAAGCTGTGAAGCACTGGAGGCATTATCTTTTCCAGCGAGAGTTTGTGCTTTTTACTGAACACGAAGCATTTAAACACTTGCATGGACAAGATAAGGTTTCAGCTCGGCATGCGTCATGGGTGGCGTACCTTCAGCAGTTCACTTTTGTGGTGAAGCATAAGGCGGGAGTGACCAACAAAGTGGCTGATGCCTTGAGCAGAAAACGAGTTTTGATGACGCGCATGACAGTCAAGGTTCCAGGTTTTGAGACACTACGTGATCTTTATGCCACTGACCCATTCTTTTCTATTGTGTTTCACGACGTGTAGAGGCTGGAGAACGTGCTGATTTTAATATGCAGGATGAGTTTCTTTTTAAATGAAATCAATTGTGCATTACAGATTGCAGCCTACGCCTTAAGATTATTCAGGAATTACACGGTGAGGGTCATGTTGGTCGGGATCGCACATTGCAGCTAGTCCAGGATTCTTATTATTGGCCTTCCATGAAAAAGGAGATTGATAAGTTCGTGCAGCGATGCCGAATTTGTCAAGTGTCCAAGGGTGGAGCGACCAATGCAGGATTGTATCAGCCCTTACCCCGTTCTAGCAGGTCCGTAGGAGGATGTCAGTATGGACTTTATGCTCGGTTTGCCCCGTACTCAGCGGGGGAATGATTCCATTTTTGTTGTGGTGGATCGATTTTCGAAGATGGCACATTTCATTCCGTGCAAGAAGACAACAGATGCACTTAAGGTGGCTCAACTGTATTTTCGAGAAGTTTACAAGCTGCATGGATTGCCAAAATCCATTGTTTCTGATCGAGATACTCGTTTTCTGAGCCACTTTTGGGTGTCTTTGTGTAAGATGGTGCATACGAAGCTGAACTTCAGTAGTGCCTATCATCCTCAAACGAATGGGCAGACGGAGGTGGTGAACCGTTCGCTGGGAAATTTGTTGAGGAGCTTGGTGGGAGATAATGTGAAGAGATGGGATTTGAAGTTGAGCCAAGCTGAGTTTGCACACAACCATGCAGTGAATCGCAACACTGGATTCAACCCTTTTCAGGTTGTCTATTCAGTTCTTCCTCGGAGTCCATTGGATTTGAAACCAGTTTCTAATCCACTTTGTAGGCATGGCAAAGCAGAGGAGTTTGTGATCAATTTGCAGGATGTTCATGCAGCTGTTCGTGCCAACCTGAGAAGGCCAATGACGAGTATAAGGAGGTAGCAGACAAGAAGAGGCATCATGTAGAGTTTGAGGTAGGCGATTTTGTTTGGGCTGTGCTGACCAAGGATCGTTTCTCGGTGGGTGATTACAACAAATTGTCTGCCAAGAAAATTGGTCCTGTGGAGATAGTTGAGAAGATCAACCCAAATGCATACTGATTGAAGCTACCTAGCCATTTGCGGACCTCGGATG
>CAOJBJ013643428.1:0-11810 GCA_948291685.1 Euphorbia celastroides | reverse complement strand
CAACTCAACTCACTATTAAATGTGCACTAACTCTTTCACTCACAACTCTCTTCACTTGCATCATTGTTCATCTCTTGTTTTGGTCTCTTTCAACAAAACATTATGGGTCAGGGAAGAAGCAGTGCAATTTTGGCTATGATTTTTGTGCATCTCATCTATTTTGAAATAGCAAGTGCTGCGATTTACACCGTTGGAGATTCTAAGGGTTGGACTTTCAATATTGCTGCTTGGCCTAAAGGAAAACGCTTCCGAGCTGGCGATGTTCTTGGTAATTTTTCTTCTTTCACTCTAAAACTTTCATAAATTTCAAATGTGAAAAGGAAGAACAAATTCATGTTGAGTATGTAGTTTTTCAGGTTAACCTGCTTCCACGCATCAACTTTTCACATGAAAAAGAACACCACAGAAACAAATTTGTTTCAAGTAGTTTTAGGATCCCATTCCTTTTTTAGAGGCTAGACTGAGAGGTTTTTATCAACTTGATTAGTTCTAGTAAAAAATTTGGTTACTTATAACTGATACCATGTATAAAATTAAGAGCCGGGATTTATGTTTTTTTGTACATGTTTGCAATAAACAAATGTAGTAATTGTGGAGTTGCTAATGATAATTTATGGAAATGGAAGCAGTATTCAAATACAGCCCAGCAGCACATAATGTGGTAACAGTGAACAAGGCAGGGTACAGTTCTTGCAACGCAGGAAAAGGGTCCAAAGTGTACAATTCAGGCAACGACAAGATAAAGCTGGTTAAGGGCCCCAATTACTTCATCTGCACCTTTCCTGGCCACTGTCAGTCCGCCATGAAAATCGCCGTTAATGCTCTCTGATTTTGATGTTTAATGGCTTTCAGGACTATCACTATCTCTACTGTGTTGTGTTGTGTTGTGTTGAGCTTTACCTACCTAGTTTTGTATCTCTATGTACCACTGCTTGAGTTTCCTACTTATGTACTTGTCTTTTATGAAATAATGTTTTATATATAAGTATTTTTCTCTTAGGAGTGCATTGGACTCATATTCTGGAGGCTCGAAACAATTAACCAGCTAGCATGATACACAATGTCTTTTCATGTTTCCAAACTGGTTGAAGCTACCCGTCAAGCCTGCTTTTCATGTGTTGAGTTTGAACAAATATATTTTGAAATACACTCGGTCTGACCAAAGCCCGTAAATACGATGATATGATGGGTTGGACTTGAGTTTTATAGACAAAATTAATCTCGGCTTAGCCTGACTGAATACATGGAACTGTACATATAATATCTCAAATAAAAGTTAACAAATTTAAATTCAATTTCATATTATTTAAAATTCATATGTTAAACGTACTATAGTCTAACATATTATTATGCAATTATATTACATTTTACCACTTAATAGTTCGAATGATATTATATTGTTTACTAAAATTTTATAGATAACTGTTGTACATATGGTCAATATATTGCTAAGTTGTAACAATATCTTTAACTTATTAAAAAGTTTTTAAAAAATGAAATTCTTTACTTGCAGGATGAATTAGGGTTGAAGATTTGGAATTTAGTGCAGCCATACACAAGCCCAAAATTTATACCTATAGGTTGAGCTTGAATAACGCATTTTTGTATTAAGATTTAACTAAGTTCGGTTATACACATTCATTGAACAAGTCTACTTATTTCTAAAAATGATTATATATTCCACAATCTCTTTTTTTTAGGAACCATTGTCAAATTAGAACCAGTCACATTCTTTTATGAAGATGCCCAAGATATCTCCAACATATGTCTAATATATATCTAATGGAAATTTTTTTCCGGAAATGCTAGAAAATATTAACATCTATTAGAACTCATTAAAACAAATACAACTACAAAATAAACATTTTTTAAGAGCACTAGATATATATTTATCAGATGTCAAATATATATCTAGTGCTCTTAAAGTTGAAAGCAATATATTATTGTTGATGTAATTTCATTGAGAAATAACCACAACGGCAATTTAAAGTCGCGAATCATTATTTTAAACAATGACCGAAACAATTCAAATATATATTTTTTATCTTTTGTTTTTATCATGTACATCTTTTATATATATGTAAGTTGAATTAAAATATTAATATAGCAATAGTAGTAAAAAAGATTATTTGATATAGAGTTAAAAATGAAGTAATGGTTGGAATGAGTCTATGGTAGCAACTCTATAAATAGAGGAAAATATATAAAAATGGACTTTAAAGTAAAGAATATGAAGTAACAATTGAACAAAACCTTAAACATTTATGTTTATGGATAAACAACTAAATGTCCCAAAAGTGTGGCTGAATTATGACCAAACCTTAAATCTAAGAATTGAATTTTTCTTTTATGCAAATTAACTTTTCCGATTCTCATACTCTCCTGCCTATGTCGATTCCCCTCTCTGGCCCCTTCAATTCCCGATTTGATTTCATTGTCCCTTTCCCTCTCCCCTTCGTTCTCTCTTGCCTCCTCTTACAACCAGCAGCTCCAACACCGGCGATCAAAACTGAAGCAGAAAAATAACAAAGTTATATTTGTGTTTGTTGTAAAGTTCTATTATTTTGCTTTTGTTGATTTCATTTGTTTCTTTTGCTTCTCCTTCTCTTTCTCCTTCTCCTTCTCCTTATAGGAGATTATAGGACATTATAGGAATTTTAAACGTGTAAAAATGAGGTTATGAGGGTTGCTGAAAGTTGCGCAAAATTTTCCAATTTTTATGTATGAGATTATAAGACATTATAAGAAATTTATAGGACAATATAGGAATTTTAAACACGTAAAAATGAGGTTATGAGGATTACTGAAAGTTGTTCAAAATTTTACAAATTTTATGCATGAGATTATAGGACACTATAGGAAATTTATAGGAGATTATAGGACTTTTAAATGCATACAAATAAGGTTATGAAGCTTTGTTGGAAGTTGTGCAAAATTTCGTAATTTTTATATTTGAGATTATACGGCATTATAGAAATTTATAAAACATTATAGGACTTTTAAATGCATACAAATAAAGTTATGAAGCTTACTAGAAGTTGGAAAAAATAAAATGAACAAAATATATCAATATGGATTTTGTTCTAAAGATAAAAATAAAAAGAACAAACTATTCTAAGGAATCGAGTCGCAAAAATCAACGGTTTAGGAAATATGGTGATTTTAATTTTTGAAAATTCAAAAATTAAGTGAAAGAACGTTTGATAGTGGCATCTGAATAGACTGTCAGAAAAGAAGAGAAATGAGACCAAAGTGACAATTAAAAGTTGATTTAAATAAAATCATAATTAATTAATTTTTTGATTAAAAGTAAAAATATTATATAAAAAATATAGTCAATGATACAATTTCCTTATATTTAGACCAAGTTGGCCATAAAAGTTTAAGTTTTTGGGGGCTTATATTGGGCTTAGTAACAATATGAATCCAAACCTAACTCATTTGAAGTCTAGGCTGGTTTCAATGAGTAACCCGGCCCATGAAAATGACTGGATACAAATTCTTGATCAAAGAGAGAGTTGTACCATGGAGGCATGCACCATTGTTGAACTTAGTTGTTTATGTTTCCACCTTATTCAGCATCTTTATAACAAATAAACTTTTCAACAATAAGCAAACTTGTGAAATTAACTTGAGAAAAGTTCGTAATGAATATGTAATAATGAGACAATAATTAAGCATTATATAAAATGTGGAAAAGAAATGATAATAGGAATAGACAAGCATAATGCTGTGGAATCCAAAGCAAAGCAGTGCAAACCATAATGCTTTAGCGTGACAAATCCCACCTTCATGCTCATCATTACATTCTCTAAAGTAAAATATTTCCAAAAAGTTGCACTAATTCATTCACATTTCTCCTTCTTTCTTAGTTGACTTGCTGTTTCATTTATTATAGTATTAATAGGAGCAGTGGTTTTTTCTCCACATTTTCTAAATTCGAGTCTTGTAAAAAAGGTAAAAATTTGTTTATGCAAAGGCATGTTCTGCTAAACATGAGATCAAATTTAGCTCTATGGTTCGTCAAAAATTTATTTTGCAATAACTCTTTTCGTATACATTTGTTTTATGGCCTATTCTATTTTAATACTATTAAGTTAGTTATAAAAATGAACAATGGTCACTGCTATATTTTTTTCTTTTTGCTTTTAAAAAGAAGGAGAATACACATTTTTTATTCCATCTCATATTAGTCGTTCCTTAAATAAATATTTTTTATTTCTTTTGTAAATGTCCCAATAACTATAGGTTTGTTGATAGACAATGTACTGTTGCCCCCTTCTCTCGTAGCTTAGCACTAGTTTATAATATAAGCCTTTTATTAGCAATACAAATTATGGAACTTGAGTAAGAAAAATATACATTGTAATAGTTTTAACTAACTCAAAATGCAAATCATAGTGTTCATTCTTATGGAAATGGGAATGAAAAACAAGTGATATATGCATTTTCTCGAAATATGGACAACGAGAAGTTCAACTCCTAAAGAAGCACTTCACGAGGCTTCCCAGAATTTGATTGAAATATATGTAAAATTATGTACAAGTTTTTTATTTTATATCAACAAAATAAAAAAAAATAAAAAGAAAAGAGTAAAAAACAATTAAAACTTCAAATGCTTTGATTTTGAGTCTAATGGTTCTACAGACGACAAAAGTTGTGTGTACTCATTAGATTAATCTAACCATATAGTTCAACACATGTATTAGAAAAAAAGATATTTAATTAGCCTCTAAAGAACACAAATTCAACCTCACTAGGTTCATACTTTCACCACAACCCAAATAATTTAATTGACTTGTTAATTGTAAATGAAAAAATGACGAATATTATTATTTAGTAAGTAAAATGTAAAATTTAGAGTTATCTTTTAGAAGAAAAATAATGATGGTTGAGGGGGGTTTCAAAATGTTAAGATTCATCTTTTCTAAAAAAAAAAAGAAAAGAATAATAATATCCATCTACGATATGCAGTTGCATTTCCATATATGTACAGCATTTTTTGCTCTTAAGCCAAACCCAGAAAATTATGAAGTTGCATTGAATTTGAATAATAAGTGCATGCGTCTAAAGATTGCAATGATGAGTTGGCCGTTCCTGACTTAATCATGCCATTTACTTAACTCACCTGGGAATTTAAAGTCTGTAGGAATTCAATTAATCCACCCAATGTATACAAATATTTCCTCCTAAGGGGCAAATTATGAAATTTCAAGTTGATTTTTGAAAAAACAAAGTAGAGGTTAGAGGAATATATAGCTGTAGCCTAAATGTTAGCGTTTAGAATACTGTGATATCGGATATGAAATATTGTTTGGACTTACCAAATGTTGGAGTTGTTGAGCAAAGAAAAGCAAGAGCAATGAAGGAAGAAGAGGTAGAATTGTAATGAGGGTTTGAAAGGGAGAAATTTACAGAGGCAGTTTGGCATGGTGGCCGCCTCCATCATTCAAAAATACATGGAGGAGGCGGACAGAATGCCAAAATGCCTCTGCAACAATCCTCCTTCCCAATCCCTTTTACATGGAAAGAAGAAAGAAAAAGATAGAGATGGGGTTGTGTTTAATTGACAATACTAGGTTTATTTTATTTTTATATCTTGGGTGCATGAGTTTTTGCATGGTGTTGTACCATCACTAGAGAGTAAAGTTGTTTCTATAATAGTGGATTTATAGGTTTTTATTCAAGAAAAAAATCACAACGTGTTTCCACCATTGAATCTCAAATCAATGGGGGAGATCAAGTAAACTTTACTCAGCAGTTCGTTTCGAACTGCAGAGAATCCAGATCCATCTCATTAACTTATTTACAATCATTTATTTTCTAAATAGCTCCTCAATTTGAACATATTGAACCGTGTGACCACTTTCGTCCTATGTAACACGACACAAATAAAGTTACCTACACCACCTTTTAAGGGTGACTGGGTGAGCATGGACCCTCTAAAAATTGAAGTCATAGTGCCTAGTTTAAGTTGTGCGTTCAACATTGGTGGTTTAAAAGCGTTAGGCCGTCTGATTCACAGTAGAAATCATGAGGTAGAATGTAGAAGCACTAGTTGACTTGTTGAGGGTAATAGCATAGCACTTCCAGTTTTTCTTTTTTTACTTGCTGTTAAAGTGCACTACAAAAGTGGCTGTAATTGTCTCCCACTCACTCTTTTCATTTTCTAACTTTCTCCATATGCTCTTCAACTCCAGTTTTCATCTTTACAATTCGACTTTCCTTTAAAAAAGCGTACACATTTCATGCCATCTTTAAATTACAGCAATCATTTTTTGCACTATCACCTACACCTGCCAATCTTCATATTCACATATTATACTTCTCTTTATTTTATTCTTCCCAAGGTCAAGGGATTGAGGCCACCAACCAGTCGATAGTTGATTGAGTTGAATGAGAAACTCGATTGTCCTTAAAAAATCATGCGGGTTCAATTTGTAAAAAAATGTAGAGTACCCGAGTTCTAATTAGTCGACCAATGGACCAGGCGAGAAAGCACAATTAAGTCATCTGACCATTTTATTAAGGATTAGGATTCTCTGCCGTAACTGCAGGGTGAAGTAAGAAAGATAAAACACAAGCATTAAATTTGATTTTTTTATTCAATGAAGGGTCAACAAATCTTATCCATTCATTTCCAAATTAATGAGTAAGATGAATCAAACTTCTCTCTGCAGTTATTGTACAACTGCAGAGGATCCAAATCCTTTACGTTGCACTTGAGTTTGGTTGATGCTTTGAAGATGGAAATGGGAAACTTCAGAAGGACAACAAAAGGACCATATATTATTTATTTCTTGGTAATATGTACATTCTAATACTTCACAGTTGTTGGTTTTTCCGAGTTTCTGTTTGTAATACATCATACATATATGCTATAATTACTCTTCACTATAATATATTCTGAATGAGAAGAAAAATCGGGTGTTATAAACTGCAAGTCCAGCTCTAATCAAGACAACAATTTACCCTGCCTAATTTTGCTACCACGTCGAGCTTTTTTTTACTACTTTGCAATGCTTTTTTGGAGTGCAGGGCTTTCTATTTGGTCAACGGGGTTCTGTTGGGCCCACACGGCTGCATCCATGTATCCTAGCCCATAGAGCCTGTCAAGTATATCGTCCGATGCTGGCTCCAACGCCCAGTTGAAAAGCTGCATTCATTTTATTGAAAATAAAAAACATTTTCAATCTCATATTCTAGAAAGATGCAGCAAAATTCACAAAACTTAGGGCTTTGGTTTTTTCAACTGAATGATCAGCGGCAAAACAGAACTTAACTGAAACTTACTGAATAAGTAAAAAACTGAAGGGAAACTTATTGAATATTGAAGTAAAACTTATTGAAATACTACTGAACTAAACTGAAACTTATTGAATAAGTAATGAACTGAACGGAACTTAAATGTACTAAATTAAAGTAGAAAAGAAAGAGAGCCTAAATCTGGCAGCAGACTAACCTCTCGAGGGCCACTCCTGTTTTCTGGATTGCAGTCTGGACTTATTCCGATTCCTTTTAGTCCCAGCTTACTAGCCGGGAAAGCACAAACCCGCACCTGCAAAACAGTAACCAATCAGGCAAAAACCGACTTGTTTTGAAAAATTCAAACTACATTCAATTTTCCGACTTTTACTCAATATTGTCATTGGAATTCATGTAGTTCAAATAATTGTTCATACTTTGTGTGAATACTTCATACAGACACGCAAAGTTTACTAACTTACCAACTATGAAAAACTAAAGACACACAAACCAGGAAACTTACTCTAATTGATTCCTCATTACAATGTTTTTAATTTACATTATTAGTCCATTGTCGGAGATGGGTAATTCTTGTTGGAGTATTGTGTATTATGGAGGTGCATAGAAAGCTTAGTTTGCTATGTAAATGTATAATGGAGGGGTTCCTCTTAACCCCCTGAACTTGGCAGAAGTTCATAAAATTGCTGCCTGAACACAACATGACACCAGATTCTGGTAAATTTTGACTTTTAAATGATATCATCAACTTGATAACACTCTCCAACCAAATGCTGAAACGTCGCATTCCTGAGGCAAATTGATGCACTTTTGCCAAGTTTAAGGGGCTATGAGGAACGCTTGAAAGTACTAGGCAACAGTTGGCTATTTGGGACAAGTACAGGCATTGCCCCAACGCATTTGACCATTTAGAATTAATGATATTGGCCAGTACTAATATTAGCTTAACATCACATAGTTGTATTTGTATCTCCCAAATCCCAATATACACAAATCAATTCTCAAACATCTCAGCAACTGACAGTATATATATGGCTTCAAATTGATGAGTGCATATTGAAAGATCCTACAAAGTAATAAGTGCGATTACTGTTTGAGCAGCAGATGTTGGGGGAATGAACAATGTCAAACCACCATCAATGCAAAGCCGATTTCTAAACATTGTTGCAGGTCTTGGTGCTAGGTATCTGCAAATTTCACATATATAATTCACCAGATCATACTTTCTGATCTACAATGTTGAAATAAAGATACAAGTACTCTTGAGGGGAAAGTATAGAGATTACCCTGGAATAAAGGAAGAAGTGAAAACGGCATTTATGAGATCCTCTTTGGAGTCAAATTGATCAACTAGCAGACCCCTCGGCCTCCACAAAAGCTGGGTTACAGCAACTGTTATGACGCACACTTCATTAAATTAACACTATAACTATATTTATAGGCAATCGAGGAGCAAAGTATAAGTTTAACAATGATGCCAAAACCAGAGCAAATCAGTTCAATCTTACTTACCACGAACCCTGCCATTTGACCTAATGTGAGCATCCTCTGGCAGGAACTTTTCTAACACATCTCTTAGAACAGCCTGCCCAAGAGAGAGAAACAACAAAGGTCAATAACTTATCTTAGTGAAACTATACAAGAAAACCTTGTCTGTTCTTATAGTTAAAAGGGAAGAACGATTTAAACATAAATCTCTCTATTCTTATTTAGACAATATAAAAAAAAATACTCCCGCTGTTTTTTTTAATAGGCACCTTAGCATTCTCACAATTCTATACATTTTTCCAATTGAACTTCCAACAACGCCCTCATACTAATTGCATTTGGGTAATGTGTTGGAAAACCAATATTAGTGTAAGGTCAAGAGTAAACTAGTAGTTTTACACACTTTGATTAATTGATTTCTCAATAAACGTGAAACATATAAGATGACTATTTTAGAAAAAACGAGGGAATAACTTTCTTGTTCTTCTTGTCAACTGGCTTCAGCCAATACAAATCTTCAGGACAGAAACACAGACCAAGCAAAGGCTAAATTTCTTCTTTTAACCACAAAAGCAAACCAGGAATCCGTTATTAACACAGCATGCCACACATGCCTAATCCCGATTAAGATGTTAACTTTAGAAAATGGATGAAATGAACATCATGTTTCTAACCTTTGAAACGAAATGTTAGCACCAAGCAACCAAATTTCAGATTTTCAGTAACACTAAAAAATTTACCCCAAGCCTAAAAGCAGTCCCTCTTTGCCGGCAATCTTCAGCCAATACTTTAGTAACTTGTAGAGCTTCCTCCATGCTTGCTCCAGAGGCTATCACTGCACAGACTATGGCACCCGCAGAGGATCCAGCCAATGGTGTAGTGTCCTGTGTCAAGTTACGAAAAAATATAAATCTGAAAATTTTTATTTGTATTTGTTTATGAGAACCAATTTTTCCACACTCGAAGTTCACAATGAGTATATATCAATTGAAAGGGAATAAGCAGCAGTTTCTAAACAAGTGAAATTGGTGGGAAAGATCCCACTCGAGGATAAGCATTTAAGTTGAGACCGGGACAAAAAGACGAATCAGTTGGAGAACCTAATAATTCAAAACCAGTAAAAATTTATCATGGTTGACAAGTGAGTTTAACCAATTATCTCACCTTCTTGTAGGAGAAATATTATGAAAAACAGAAATAGTTATTTTAACCAAAAAATAAAAAGCATTTACTTGAAATGCAATGGCATAGTCTTCCATTGGCTTTGTTTAATAATATTTTGAGCATGCAATGCAACATTTGGCAAGAAACAACTAAATTTTGTTGAAAAAGCACCAACCAACTCCATAAATAAAGCAAGAGTTTGCATCTACTACATATGCATGAATCGGATGACTAACAAAAAAAAAACAAATAACTTCATTGTTGGAGATGATTCCATACCACAGTTACAGAACCAGGGCCAATAGATTAGAAAGTACATAATAGCTTAATCATATAGCTATTAGAAGTTTTCAAAAGCAAAATTGAATATTCCATAAATCAAACAAAGTGTAATTACAACCAAGGAAAACATAAAGACAAAAAAGCTATGACACAAGTAGTGAACAGATAACTCTTCAATACTCAGAAAAACCGCAAAAGCTCAAAAGAAGTCCACTCAGTAAATGACAAATTAAGAGATCGTATTGATATTGTAATGTTCCTATCCAAACCTCTTGACAAACCAAATGTCGATTCTACTCTAGTACTGTAAATTAGTATCATTCCAGAGAATTAAATGTCCTAAGAACCAAACACTGCTTGTGCGTTTGGAGACCTTGGTTTTGAAGAAATTCAATTCAATTCATTAACTACACAAAATTCAAAACATAATATTATAGACAATGAAGGAATTGAATTGGAGTCTCTCAAAATGAAGGGTTCCAAACACACCCTTCAGCTCAAGAACCAATTTGCATAGAATGTAAAATAAACTTCAGGAAGAAATCCATATGGAAATGTCAAATAAATGAACAATCCTCCAATCAACTTTCATGAATGAACAAAAACAAAAAAGCAATTGAAACCATACGATGAGAATTCATTTGATACCACAAAATGCAAACTCAGAAAGATAAAAACGAAGAAAAGAACCTTAATGTAGCCCTTCTCAATGAGAAATTGAGCAACACCGAGATGATAAGGAAACAACAATCCAGCAGCCGAAAAGCTAAACCCAGGGCTCGTAATGACTCGGCGTTCCTTCTCAGCCTCAACATCCTTAACCCTCTGTTCCCAAATCACATCGGGTTCTATCTCATCCTCTATAACCTTTCCAAGTCTCTCCTCATAATCCACTCTCCCATTTCCATTCCCATTCCCATTCGATTTCTCAAACAACGAAGAAAACCTCCCATTCTTATCCCGATTGCCGGTTTTCAACAGCCGCGACGCAATTCCCAGAAACAGCTCCCCCGTCATGAGGCCGAACGACTTCGTCTCCGGCGGCGGCGTCGGAGGGTAAGTGATTTTATCGTTGTCGGAGGAGTTTCTGATGAAATTGGGAAGAGATTGGGCGGTACGTCGAGGAATTCGAGAGTAACGGTGGGAGAAATTGGGATTGGGAAAGGGGTGAAGAGAAGGTGAAAAGGATTGAGAGTGAGGGAAGAGGAGAGAGGCGAGGGAAGGAGCCATTGAAAATGGCGAAGAACGAGCGCAAAGAGAGGCTCTGTTGATTTTGTTGGTGAAATTCATACTTACGACTTAACGAACTATCTAATTGGAAATCAAACACTCTCATTTGATTTTTTCAAATTTATTGTTTCTAATAATTTGGAATTTAAATATTGGTTATTTTGTTTTATAATTAATGGTTTTTGGAGGGAGAAAGGCAGTTCTTTTGTTTCCATTTGAGGCCGACGGATACTTTTGAACATGAGATGGAAAATGTGGATACGTCTCATTGCACTTTTTTTAGTTCCAATTTCTAATTTCTACAGCTTTCTAAATAAAAGTTTGCAGTCAAATTATGTGTGCCTTATCGATTTTAATGTATAGAAAGTACAACTTAGTTATCT
>CAOJBJ013643125.1:0-11992 GCA_948291685.1 Euphorbia celastroides | reverse complement strand
TTCAAAGAATCCAAAGCTTATCCAACCGTAGCAAATTCCCCTCTTCTTGTGCTTGCACTCTCCTCAAATTAGCCCAATCCGAGCTCCATTTCCTCTCCCGCTTCTCCTCCGCTCCTCAACAACCCCTCAGGTGCCTTTTTTTCCCCTTTTTTTTCAGTAATTTCTGCAATAAAACTGCGATTCTGATCTGTTTTTCAGCTTTTTTCCATTTCCAGTACCAACATTGGGCACTTGGAAGCTGTAATTTCCTTCCTCGAGCAGCAATTTGTCACCGGAGTTTCTAGGGTTTGCAAGCCAATTCCATTGCCGGAAGCGATTAGGGTTCATGTTGACATTGTCTGTACTGTTAATAGAAAACCTGTTTGGGTTATTGTATCTGATAGGAATCCTGTTTATCTTAGTTGGGAAAATTGCTTTAAGTTGAGAGTTGAATCTGTTCTAGCAGCAGCCCGATCTTCCCCGTCATTGAAACCTTCATCCATTGTTCTTTTCTTCGCTCGTGGACTCCAAGATTCTGTCTTTGAGAGTCTCAGAGACGGATTTGGGGCTTTTAAGGTTGCATTGGAGTTTGATCTCTGTGAGGAATTGGAAAATGAATGGATTGTTGTTGAAAAACCGAACCGCGAATCAGTTATCCTCGAGATTAAGGTTGATTGTACTGATAATTCTGTTCTGATTTTGGATTATGGTTCTAGTAAAGAATCAGTTGTTAGTAAAGAATCAGTTGTTGATCCTGTTGTTTTAGGGCAAGCTGGAGAAAATTCAGATGATGTGTTTAGTTCTTTTGTATCGAAACTAAGTTTACTCCCGGTTACAGATCAAAGTGATTGCCATCTTATCAATTTTGATACCACAGCTCTGGTTGCTCTGGTATCTGGCATAAGCAATGGTTGTGCTAAAAAACTTCTAAATGCACCGGAGATGAAATTGAGAAACCGGTTCAAGGGAAACTACAGTTTTGTAATTGCTCAGGTGAGTTCATACTAGTGTTGTCTTGTTAGTTGTTAGTAGAAAATGATCTTTACAATACTTATATACAAGCTTTCGTTGATCTTTTTTGTTGTTTATACGATAGGCAGAGTCTGAAATTGAGAACCCGATACATAAGGAACTGGATGGTGCTGTAGCTGGAAAGAGGGGTATGGTTTGTGAAAGTGTTGTTGCGGAGTTTAAGGAGTTGGCGTCCTTGTGTGGAGGACCGAAAGAGAAGCTAAGAGCTGATAAGATACTGAAACATCTCTTGTAAGTTACTGATTCTTTTCTTATACTAAGAAACCGATGTTGTTGGTTTTGTCGAGGTTCTTTGTTTTGAATTTTATGCTCTCACAAGTTGCAAGTTGTATATGTTTTTGCCCTCTTGATTTACACGTGTTATATCGATGCATAATTATGCTACATGAATCACAAATTATACTGAAATATTGTTTTGTATTTGCCGTAAACCCCCTGAACTTGGCCCAAATAGCTGATTGCCCCCCAAAACGCTACAGGTTAGCTTTTGGTTGATTGGACTTTCGAAAGTTGTCGTCGTTTGATAAATTTTCTCTTTCCAAACCAGAAGCTGATATGTGGCGTTCAGGGGGGTAGAAAGCGAAATTTTTGCTAGTTTAAAGGGTGAAACGAGACAACTACAAGGGGCTAATTATTAGTGTTTGGCATAGATCATGGTTATTTTGTGGCAGAAATGTATTCTATTTTGTGGCAGAAATGTATTCTATCTGTAATTACCAAATTTGAAATGAATTATTTCTGTATTTTGGTCTACTAAATACCGATAAATTTGAGCAGGATCGTACCGGATAATCCTTCGGAACGCATGATGTCTCTCCCGACAACAAGAAAACTGGCAATGAAGAACAAGGTAGTTTTTGGTACAGGTGATCGTTTTCGTGCTCCAACTCTAACAGCAAACATGGCATTTGTTAGAGCAGTTTCACAGACCGGAATGTCCCTCTTTACAATCGAACACAGACCGAGAGCTTTAACTGGTGATTAGCATTTCTGGTATTATATCAAATAGATCTTTTTATTCTGTCAATTTAGAGCTTGACAATGTGATTTTCGATGTTGTATATGAACAAGTAGTATTCGAGGTCTATATCAACTTTGAATACGATTGCATTGGAAGGTAGTTCAGCTATCCAATTTTCACTAGGTAGTTCATCTGTAACTCCAGACTTCAGTATCAACTCGGAAGTCGGGTTTTTGTAGCAACAGAGTTCATATTTCATGGTTTTAATAAAATTAATTCAAGAAGAATATCATTAAATCAGATACATTACACAGTTTACAGTCAACTCGAACCTAGTTTACTAAAGCGAACATGAAAAACTAAAATTTCTTAACCAATTGTAGGGAAATGAACATTGCCAATATTACTGAATTTCTAAAAATAACAGAAATCGACTTATAATTCATAAATTTTGATCATTTTTTTTACGCTTTGATTTTGTAAAATCCCAAGACTTCTTCCTCCACTGGATGAACATGGCCTACAATAACAAGACAATGCAAGGGCGGTCCAAAATCGACATGCAGCAATTGCCTCATAGTCCCAGCAACTATCATTTGGTCTTCACTCCCGAGCCGAGCAAATCCAACACAACTAGTTTCTTCATTGTACACTGCATCACAATTTATCAAGTATAAACACGCAATGATTAGAACAAGACAATTCGAGTTCCTCAAAAAGCAAATACTCAAAAAGTCGAGAAATATGAATCTTTTCAAGGACACTTTTGCAAGCTCAAATCGAAACAGTTTTCAAACCGAAATTCTACAGCCAAGATAGAAGTGAGTCTTACCGGATTCCCCGATCTTTTGTTCGACTTCCAAGAGTTGCTCAATTGCAGTATTTACTGTCATGAACCTAGGGGGTTCGTACTTCTTCCTTCCTCTGAAACAATGTTTCAAACTTGCTATTAAATGACTATTTAAAAAAAACTATAAACTGTTGCAGTAAAACTTAAGGCTGAATCAGTTTCTTGCATGCATACCTTGCCAAGGATTCCCATGTAGGCTCCTTTACTCGTATATCTGCAAAGGGATAACTATAGAAGCTTATCGAATTCAAATTCGTTTTTGAGAAAGATTTTTCTAAAAAATTTTTTTTATGTGATCTCAAATATGAAAAAAGGTAAAAAATCAGGGATTACCTAACAAGCAAAGAGTGTGCAAACCAAGCTCAATATTCTTCTTTATCTTTTGGTAAAAGCTATCGGGTCTCCAAGTATCAGTAAAAAAGGGGATCGAAACTGTTTCCCCATAACGGTATAGTTGGAGACCACATATTCCTATAGCGTTCATAACCGAAGCATTATGCACCACTTTGACATCAATCCCTAATGTCTTTGCCCGAACAACAAGATCAGTATGTGTTGTAGCCCTGGAATTCAAGCCAAACAAACCCGAAAGGCGAAACAAGTAAATCAGCTACAGCATAAATAGAATGCTCCACATTACCGAAACAACGAAACAAATTGAAAACTGAGGGCCAGTTTGGGATATCTGTCCCATGTTATTGTCTCAAAAACAACTATTTTTAAGCTTAACCTAAAGGCAACAGATTTCGGTTTAGGGAAAGCAATATTAAACAGTTTTTACATGATTAGTATGAAGGGTCTAAGGCTATGTTCTTTTGGTCTGAATGGCCAGCGACAGAACTGAACTGAGCTGAATTGAATGGAACTGAACCGAGTTGAAACTTATTGAATAAGTTCTGAACTGAAACTTATTGAATAAGTACTGAACTGAACTGAATGGAAAATAAGTTGAAAAGAACAGAGCCTACATGTATGATCTCAGGCCAAAATTTTTGGTTAGATGAGAGACAAATAGAGTACCCGAAAGGATCTCCAACAACAAGGAAAGCAACGTCAGATGTTCGAGCTGTAGACAATATATCATCAGCCTTCTCTTCTACCATCTCTCTATCAGCAACGGTGATCGGTTTACCATACAAGTTTTCCTGCAATGAAAACCAGTACAAAATTCACAAAACCGGCAAAACAAAATATCGAAAATGAGAGGAAGAAAACAAGAACAAGTTAAAGTGCTTACCAAAGTCGAGATTCCGTCTGTTGATAGACCAAAGGAAAGGAGAGAAGTATAAGCTTCCATGTATACTTTCTCACATTTTTTAACTGCTTCTAAGCCCTTTAAAGTGATGTCCTTCTCATCTCCTAGTCCAAGGCCTATTATGTACAGCATTTCTTCCCTTCGAAACAACCCTATATTTCTGCAGAATCAATCTTAACTTTCTTCAAATCTATATAATCATAAAACACACGCCAAAAAAAAATTTCTGCTTTATTGAATTTTCTTGTTCTAATTAAAGCCAAAGAGCCAACTTTACTCTATCTTGAGCTGTAAATTGCTTGTGACTCAGATTGCTACATTTCTCAGCAAGTTTTTGGCCTTTTCATGAAGAAAAGGCAATGAATAAGATCAAACCAAAGCCAAACTAATCTCTCAACGAAATTGAAGATAAAAGAACTCAACATAATATGCAAAAAAAATGAGCAAAACTAACCCAATGAGCAGCGGAGAGAAAGGAAGTTAATTTTCCGATCAAGAAACCGACGGCCGCCGCTGGTCGGAAGCTCTCACTTGTGAGAGGAAGAGACTGCGAGGGGTTTAGGACTCGGGCTAATTAAGGGTTTTAGTTTTAGCTCGATATAAAAGAAAGGCAGAAAATAAAAAAGCTGACTTTTTACTGTAAAAAAGTGAACTTTTTTTCGCCTGTGAGGTTGGTTTGCTTCAATTCAACTCACCAACTCCGCTTTCGCCTACTACCCACTACGCCATTAAAATGACCTACCAACCCCTTTTTCCTACTTCGCCTTTCAAGCTTCCACAATCTCAATGGCGCCTTCTTCGATCGTCTGCAAAGGTATTGTGTATCTGTGTTACAATTTTCTAAATTGAGTTTCTGGTTGTTTGATTTGTTCTCGATTTTGTGAAATTCGCTGCTTAATTGCGTTTGAATTTTGCAGCTGCGGTGGCTTGGGGACCGGGACAGCCGTTGGTTATGGAGGAAGTGGAGGTGAGTCCACCACAACCGGAGGAGATTCGGATCAAATTGGTGGCCACTTCTCTCTGCCGCAGTGATCTCACTGCTTGGGAATCTCAGGTTTGGCCTCTTTTCTCTTTGACATTTCAACTTGATTGTGGATTTTGTTGGTTCTGCTTCGATTCTGAAATGGAACAAATCAATGCTGTAGTTAATCAATGCTTTCTGAGTTTTGGTGACAATAGCTTTAGAACAATAGAAGAAGCTTATTGTTCTGAAAACACTGTAAAAGGTGAAGAAGAGATTAATTTTGATGCATATGTGGAAACTATATGTCATCAAAGTAGGATTAACTAAACAAGATTAGTTTATGGAGCATTTTTCTTTTCCTCAATTAGAAATTCAAACATTGTATAATTTGGATTTGAACATTGACATTGTGCATATTGTGTTTCTTTAAAAAGGAAAATGGACGACTATTGTGTGGAAGACTGGGTATACCATAGGTGCATACTAGAATATACACGTAATCTTGTGTATCACACTATAGTTTGATTAGCTAAATCAATTGTAATTGAGTATTAATGTAATAATTTGGGCTCTTTTTGAGTAAATGGAGGCTAAGGCCTTGGGATTTGAAGCCAATACGACATCTAAGAGGTTATAATTGGACATAGGACAACTTGTTAAAACTTTCTGACATTTTATTGAATTGATGAAGAATATAGAGTGAGAACTGAGAAGCTATTTTTTCCTACACTGTAAATTCTCCCAACCTCCTTCCCCCTTTTTTCTTGATCTTTTTTCTCTTTGTTTAGTTGTTGGATCATGCTAATAGTTGAACTACATGCAATTCTTCTATACTTGGAATTCCATCAGAAAAAAAGTTGAACTAGTAGTTCATATTCCTCAAGTGAAAAGAGCAATTGTGATTAAACTTGCATTCTGGGATCATCTATTGTCGGGTTAGCAAGATCTAAGTCATGTTCTTCTTTACACTTTCTAAGGTTTA
The DNA here is from genome assembly GCA_948291685.1 of Euphorbia celastroides. Taxonomy (NCBI): domain Eukaryota; kingdom Viridiplantae; phylum Streptophyta; class Magnoliopsida; order Malpighiales; family Euphorbiaceae; genus Euphorbia; species Euphorbia celastroides. Next base: position 5,969 of record CAOJBJ013643125.1, on the reverse strand, counting down.
TGGAACAAAACTGTGTATCTTACTTCCGTGAAGTCTTTTTTCTTGCTTCAGTTGTCTTATATGCAGACTTGACTTCTATTTGCAGGCCATTTTCCCGCGAATATTTGGCCATGAAGCATCAGGGTAATTTTCGTGTTTTCTTTTCCTTTGCTATATAGGCATATAATTATCTACATGCTTGAACCATTTTTACATAAATATCAAATTCTCTAGCATTCTTATTGGAATCCCAGTTGAAGTATTCTGAATTTTCGCCCAGTAGAACCTGTTGCATCATTAGTATAGATGACTATGAAATGACATTGCAGAACTCATTGCCTTTCATGCTTTCATATTGTAATCACTCATTGCATCATCTTGAGATTTATGAATAGCAGTCTACACTTCTATTTCTATTCTTTTCAACTTATTTTCCATTTAGTTCAGTTTAGGATTTATTCAATAAGATTCAGTTCAATGATTTTTTTATAATAGTATCACAATACAATTTATTTATGCATGTAAAAATTTATGATTTATACATTTTCGGTTATCCTCACGGGAACTTATTCAATAAGTGTCAGTTCAGTTCAGTATGTATTCAGTAAGTTTTGGCTCAACTCAGTACTTGATGAAAAAGTTTCAGCTTCAGTTGAGTTCAATTCCATTCAGTTCTGTTCAGTTAAGTTTTGCTGCTAGCCATTCAGTTGAAAAGAACAAAGCCTTGCTTGTTTTGTGTTTGTGTGTCATTTCTTTGACTGTGTTCCTTATTAAGCTAACTTTTTATCATCAAATTTGCAGGATTGTTGAGAGTGTTGGAAAAGAAGTAACCGAATTTGAAGAGGGCGATCACGTGCTTACTGTATTCACAGGAGAATGCAGGACTTGCAGACACTGCACATCTGGCAAAAGCAACATGTGCCAATTGCTCGGTCTGGAAAGGAGAGGTGTAATGCATAGTGATCAGAAGACCCGATTCTCGGTTAAGGGGAAGCCGATTTATCATTATTGTGCTGTTTCAAGTTTCAGCGAATACACTGTAGTTCACTCGGGCTGTGCTGTCAAAGTTAACTTGGCAGCTCCTCTCGAAAAAATATGCCTCCTCAGTTGTGGAGTAGCTGCAGGTATATTATTAATATATAGACTTTATACATCAAGACCCCCCAAGGTTGGCCTTAAACGCCTATTTACCCCCTGAACTTACAAAAGTTTCATATGACCCCTTGAGCTTGAAAAAAGTGCATCGGTTTGCCCCGTCAATGCAACATGCCAACTTTTGGTTGGAGATAGGTAATCAGAAAAATTACATCTTTGAAAAGCCAAACGAATCAGAATTTGACACATGATGTGTGATGGGAAAATTGGTTCACTTTTCGAGCTGGAGGGGGTAATTGGTAATTTGACCAAATGCAGCATTTTGTTCAAATTGACAATAGTTGTGGTTTAATGTTAGGGTTGGGCGCTGCTTGGAATGTAGCTGATATTGCTGAAGGATCAACAGTTGTTATTTTCGGTCTTGGAACTGTTGGACTCTCTGTAAGCACCAAATTTAGCAACAGCTTCTTGTTTACTCCGTTGTTATCCCAAAACCATGAAAGCATATCTTTGTATTCTTGATTTTGACTTTGTCTGATATTTCGAGTTCAGGTGGCACAAGGTGCTAAAATCAGAGGGGCATCAGAGATAATCGGTGTTGATACTAACCCTGAAAAGCTCGAGAAAGGTATAACGACATTTGTGCTATTAAATCGAGTTGCAAGGCATATAACGTTTTTTATATTTCTTTTGTGCAGCCAAGGCATTTGGAGTAACAAAGTTCATCAATCCAAAAGATTCAAACGAACCTATTGAACAGGTATAGATCAATTGAACCGTTTACAGCTATTACATTTCAAATACAAGTTCGAAACTGAAAATTGAAGTGTTTATTTGTTTCTCTTGTTACCTGAATATTGGGTATTTCAGGTCATTAAGCAGTTAACTAGCGGAGGGGCAGATTACTCGTTTGAATGAGTCGGTGAAACTGGAACTGTAACTACAGCATTGCAGTCTTGCTGTGATGTAATTCCTTTTTGTGCAACCTTTGTGCATTTTAATTTGAACAATTTGGCTAAAATTTGGGTGAATTGAAATATCTGCATTTTGTTGTCTATTAGGGTTGGGGATTGGCAGTTACTTTAGGTGTGCCCAAAGCAAAACCCGAAATAACTGCTCACTATGGACTGCTTCTAAGTGGAAGAACACTGAAGGGAACTTTGTTCGGAGGATGGAAGCCTAAATCCGATCTTCCTTCACTAGTGGACATGTACATGAACAAGGTATAAATGGCTTTCTATTACATAGCTTGAAATTCTTTATAAACTACATTTTCGTCTTTCATTCAGGAAATCCAAGTCGATGAATTCATCACGCATAATCTGCCTTTTGAAGAAATCAACAAAGCTTTCGATCTCATGAAAGAAGGGAAGTGTCTACGGTCAGTGATCCACATGCCAAAATAGCATTTTGCCAAAATGCTATAATGTTTGTGTATTGTGTAACCAGAATCAATATTTTCTGTATGTGTCAAAGCCATCAGCACGATCCACTTCTATACCTCTGCTTTGTTTTATGTAATCTGTGACAAGTTGAAATATTAGAAACTACAAATTTACATATAAGGAAGTTCTTCGTGATTTTGGACCACTGAAAGTGATATTAAATGAATTCAACCTTAAAGAACTCCAAAAGAAAGTAATCCGTTTCTTGTGTCTCAAATCAAGTATTCGGATTTGATACATACAATTATCATGACGTAACTCACGTAACTGGATATAAATTGTCAATGGAAAACTGTTCTGAAATGATTCCGAATTTGATAAAAAAACTCAGCCACATTTCTGGATACATAAGACAGGAGGTATAAATACATTAACCAACTGAAAACTTCTTTGTCAGAACATACAACACTACACGATTGCTGCAATAATCGGGATGCCATTGAGATTGCTCCACACGCCCAATCACAAAATCTCTCATTGCAGCCTCTAGAAAATATTCAAGGATAGCATCTGAAATAACCGGCATTAAGAACTGTAAGTTGGCATGACTTCCTGAGTGATACTTGCAAGTTGAGTACTAAAAATAGAATGTATTGCAATACTTTCTTTGCCTAACCAAAAAGCATAATGAACTTTACATTAGCACGAGAAATGGAAGAAAGAAATTGGAGTTCTCACCGTTTCGGAGCTCTCCAGCTAGAAAGACTGTTGTTTCAGGTCCACACAGCTGCATTACTGTGTCCAGTAAATCCTTTACAGCTCCTTCGCTATATACAACATCTGATCCTACAACTACACAGATAGGGTAACTGAGATAGTTATGCATAGAGATACTGGGCACACATTTGCACTTGTCATTCTACAAGAACATCTGACTTGGATACGACATTCTATTTCGGGACAAATCTTGAAAGAGAATGGAACGTGAAGCACACTAATTTAATGCTTAATGCTTCTTAGGGTTGAACAAGAGGTTGCGAGTCAAATGATTATTTCACGATGTGGCTCAATAGTTGTATGCACAATTACAGCTAGAGAATACAGAAGCCACGGATGAAGTCTTTAGCCTTGCAAAAAAACTTACATCAATCTTGAAGGGATTGTAATTTGTTCACCAATTAGAAGAAAAGAATGATCCTGAATTGACAACTCCAGGACAGATGGAGAAACATAAAGGAAACAGTCGGCTAATAGAAGTTTTCTTCTAACATTGAGAATATGACAAATTAAACGAGTCTGCAGTTTTTCCTTCATTTTGTTATTCCCTACTCGACTTTTGCGTGAGTTTCTTGCTCTCTGTATTCGCTGAAGTTTGAAATGTTGTATTCTTCCTAGAGACCCCATAATTCAAAAGTAGCAGAGCATGTTATAGATGACTATAGTGAAAAAGTACAAGTGCAACCGCATCAATCAACACAACATTAAGATTTCTTTACCGAAACTCAAGGAAATGGCTGTTTGAATACGTATGATCAGCAACAATATTTGAAAATAGCAACACACATTCGCATACTATCTACAAGTTGCCTCATAAAGAGATACTAAAAAATGCTCACCATAATCTGGCAAAGGTTCAAGCAAGTCCTGGGAAGGTTCATCCCCCCATGTGAGCTCTTCCACAACTGCAGACCCTCGCAGGTTTCCAAGTCTCAAATTGGATTCGATGTTCTTTTTCAGCAACCTCAGTCTATCTGGCAGATCAGTGAGGGTAACTTGTGCACCTGAAAGAGCTGCAATGCACCTGGCAGCCAATAGGTAGCTTAAGTCATTCCACACCTTAATGACAAACTGTATTTGAAGGCCATAACTGACGGTAGACCTCTACCATCCATGTTTACAATTTATCATTCAATACATTCAAAGATTACTTGAAAGCAGGCAAAATGAGCCTTTAACCACTTATATTCTCAGCCCTTCCCCATCACCTCAAGATAAGCTGACATAAGAGTAACACAGCGTACAGATAAAAATGCTAAGTTTAGTACATATGATCTCTGGACTTTAATTAGATATATTTAATCTTACAGTTTAAAATTCTGCTGCAAGTGTTCCCTTATAGACAGTAAGAACCACACATATATACTCTGCTTCTTTTGGTAATGATCTCAGTGGAGTTGAGCCAAAAACTCAATTTGAACTACTCAAACTATGCATTCTCGCCTGGACAGTTAGTCGAGTACCAAATGTACACAAAGGTCATAACAACATATTGTACCGAATAAAAAAGACAGTGAGAAAACAGTTATCTTTACCCTACCAATCCACAGCCAGCACCCAACTCAATGACCTTCTTCCCACGAAGAGTTAACATCTTGGAATCCACAGCATGCTCCAAAAACTTCCCCAACACAACTCCACTATCCCACATCACCGAGCCAGTCACTCCAGGCTTGCCCTAGAACAGACAGAGTCTCAAATTTCACAAAACAAACAATAACAGCACCAACAAAACCATCGAACAAATTGAAACTTAATCACAGCATACCAACGAAGAAGGAGACTGGAGAATGGAGAGAGAGTGTCCAAAAGAATCGATATGAAGCTGAAGAGAGGATTGAGCGACGAAAGAGTTAGGTCTGGAAAAAGTAGGCTGTTGAATTCCCCATAGAAGCATGATTTCTTCAGATGCGGATTCTTCGGAATCTCTCAATAGCTTGACCTTGCCTCCGTACGATCCGATTACCGACGTTGTCTCCTCTGTTTCCTCCTCCATAGCTGAAACCTCTGCAACTTTTCTTTGCTCGCACTAATTTCGTCGCGCTTTATTTGTTTCTTGCTCGTGGGCCGGGCTCTAATGGGCTGGGCTTGCCCAGTTTGTATCCAAGTTTAGCCCAATAATTGTTCGGACTTGGAATAGACGACCATAAAAAAATGTTTTATGTAATGACTTTGTCACTTTGTGTTAATTTCAACAATTCCGTGAGCGAATTAAAAGCATTGAGCCTGTTTTAGTGTTCCGTTTTTCTCTATTTTTTTCTTATGCCAAGATTTGTCATTTGCATTAACAAGCAGCTAATAAATTGCCTTTCATGATACTTGTCCACAACTCCTAAATTCTATATAGTCAAGCTGACTTATACATTCAACTTAGGACACCTCTAGCTACACTTTGAGTAAAACCAAAAATTGTTCCCACGTTATTTTACTGAATTAGACTATATCAAATAAGTTTGAATATATGTGATTGAAGTCTTCATCTAGTGGTCAAGACAAAAGTTATGTATTTTAAAGATTTCATATACGAATTATATTCAGATTGAATAGGAGATTTTTCATTATAAGCCTAAACAAGGTGACTATATTTATAAAAAGTAATATAATACAAATTTCACCAATATTAAATGATATATATAATTTTAGTTTACCCTTTCTCAAACATTGAATTACATATCAAATTTTAAATTCACTTCATTCTATGTATATAATTTACAAAGTTCATGCATAAATGGA
>CAOJBJ013643071.1:0-10843 GCA_948291685.1 Euphorbia celastroides | reverse complement strand
GCTCACACTTGGAAACTCTAGTACAAGGTAAATGAGAAAGTAATTCTATTTGATTTATTTATCTATTCTTTTTCTGATGGTGTTTTTTCTTGGTGCAGATAAGAGATAGCACATAACCTGATAGTTTTATTGATCAAAGAAATTGGAAAAAGAAGAAAAAGTGGGACTGCATTATCATGTTGCAGTATTGAGAGGCGTAGAACAGAGAGTTTGGAAAAGCATATTATTTCATTCATTAACATCAGTATAATTACTGATTGGCGATAACGTAAAGTCCTACAAATGAGGAGAATCCTATCTAAACATAATAACCTTAGAAAGCAAATCCTTGACTGAATCAAACTCTAACAAACTGACTTATTCAACATAAACTTGAAACAGAAATTCTAATCAACAAATTTGAGTCATTATCCAACACTCCTTGGATCAAGGTTTGCTGATTTCAATTCACACCATTGGTCTTGGTCATTGGACATTGGTCTTGGTCGTTGGTTGTTGGGCATTGGTCTGTGAGCTTTGGTCGTCGTATGGAGTTAAAACAACTCCTCCTCAATCAGTTGATTGTTCATGGCAATCTTGGCTTCTTTGTGTTTTCAACAAACTTTCTCCCTATGACCGAGTTCGGTTACATTTAACATCCAGTCTCCATCAACACTTGTACGGCGGATGATTTGTTTTCTTGCAGTGTGGACAAGCTTTCTGGTTTTCACCAATTAATTTTGCTTGAAGAGCACCTTCCATTGTGCGTTCCATTGTGTCTTCTTCTCTCATGAGTCTTCTCTGCTCTTGGGTCTACAAAGCATTTATCAAAAATGCCAAACTAATAGTTGACACTGACACGTCTTTGGTACTTTCCAGTGAGGAAGTTGTAGCTTCAAACCTTTCAGGCAAGGTTAAAAGAATTTTTTGAACCAATTTAGAATCTAGAAATTCAGAACCAAGTAACCTGATTGCAATTCCATACAATCTGTCAGAGTAATCTTTCACCCTCTCAGAATTTTTCATTCTTTGAAGCTCAAATTCTCTAATCAGATTCTGAATTTGCATTCTTTCAATCCTTTCATCTCCTTCAAACTCCTCCTTCAAGTAATTCTAGATTTCATAACCCGATTTCTTTGTCATGATTCTGACAAAAATTTCAGGCGAGACTGCAGCAACAACGTAGCTCTTGCCTTTGATTTTCTCGACTTCTTCTCTTTGTGCGTTTTGATTTGGGTTACGGTTGGATTTGAGGGTAATGAAGGAACTTCATAGTCCTCCTCAACAGCTTCCCAGAGATCGTTGGCTTCCAAAGGAGCCTCCATTCTGGCTGCCCATACATGATATCCTGTCCCATCAAAGATAGGTGGTGCTAATGCAGTGAATGGGGTTTCTGTGGAATCCATAGGAGAAGAAAGAAAAGAATAGAGAATCAATCTTTGAAATCAAGTCGCGTAAGAATAGGGCTCTGGTACCACTGATAGTTTTATTAATCAAAGAAATTGGAAAAAGAAGAAAAAGTTGGACTGTATTATCATGTTGCAGTATTGAGAGGCGTAGAACATAGAGTTTGGAAAAGCATATTATTTCATTCATTAACATCAGTATAAATACTGATTGGCAGTAACGTAAAGTCCTACAAATGAGGAGACTCCTATCTAAACATAACAACTTTAAAAAGCAAATCCTTGTCTGAATCAAACTCTTAACAAACTGACTTATTCAACATAAACTTGAAACAGAAATTCTAATCAGTAAATTTGAGCCATTATCCAACACGTTTAGATGATTTCGTGGTTGGGCATATTACGTTTCCCTTTATGCCTTCAGATCAAATACTCTGTGTTGAGCATGCTTCGGCTGGTAAGGAGCTTCTGTTTCTTTTCTTTAAGATCTTTTTTGGTTTTTATCCATTTCTTTTTTTCACACTTCCATTGAATAGAGTACCGAAATCAAATTATAAATGGCAACCTTGTCTCTTCAGCTTAATCCATTGCCCCTCTTCATTTTCATTATTTTATTTGTTTTAAATCCCATTGCAGCATTGTGTAATTTGTGCTAAAGGAAGGGAATATGGATTTGAAGTTCGAAGATAACGATTAGGTCTATGTATTACTGCCATGTTTAACGATCCTCCTATCTTCTGAATACTCTTTACTATATCTCTAATCTTACAACTGAAATTGACGACAAAAGAGGACAATTGAACAGGCTAAATTTGTTTTGATATAAATGTGCAAGTTATTTGTTGCATTTGATGATGACAAATTGTAGCAGCTGTAAAGCTGTTAGTTTCTCAATATTATTATCCCTCTTGTCATTGCTTCTCCTTTGTCAGTATGAAGGGTTTTTCTAGTACAGTAATTTTCTTTTTCAGTTCATTAGCAGAATTTTCTTGTCTTTATGAAAGAGCTTATCAGTATCTTTGTTGTTGCAATGTACAGAGATTTTGATTCTTATTTGCACAGATCCCATTACTACTCTTGCTAACATGAAATCTTGTGGTTTTTGTGACACATCTCCAGCTCCAGTTTTACACTTTATATTGGATTCACTGTAAAAGTACCAAAATATATCTAGACTTTTTCCGGGTGAATTTTCATACCACAGTATATTGTAATGCATCATTGCCATTAAACTTCCAATTATCTGCTCTGTTGACTGAAAACGAGAGCGAAAGTATTCTCAATTCTAGGGGAAAGTATTTTACCTTATAGTTGAGGAGATTTGACTTGCATCATGATGTTGCAAATAAGGGTAAACCAGCAAAAAGACATATGATTATATAATCAGCAAGCTTAGTTTGTGTAGACATGATGATGTGGGAAAAAGGAGCATAATCCTCATCTTTTTATTGCGCCATTCAAACAAATTTGATGTTCGTATTTACAACGCACAATCATAGCATTGTATCCGACAATAGTTACATACCTTCAAACAACATTTTCTATATCTATAAACACCTTTTTATCTTCCTCAAACTAGATATATCGATTTAATATCACATCCTGTACACTTCTACACTATCCAGAACTGGATGCAGAAACAATGGCATTTATCATGTAAAAGTTGTGCCTTTCGATGAGATCAGAGTGATAGATTCTTAATCGATTACCTCTGCATGTTCTGATATAGGTCATCAAGTGCACGATAAAGGATATGAGCAGCGGGTGGCCTTGGTAATGAGCCAAGAAGTATATCAGTTGCAGTTATTGACTGGCTCCCATAGAATCTCGAATTCTCTCTCCACCTAGTCGTAACTATACTCCCTTCGAGGGAACACCCCACAAATGCTCCTGCATTTTTTCTCAATTAGTTTTCAATATGACGCGGTCAAGGAAATTAAATAAAGACCGCCAAGGGCAATTCAAAAAGAGAAGAATATGGTCCAAAATCCTTTTTTAGAGGAGTAATATATCATATAGGTCATAAACACAAGGAAAAGGAAAGAGCAGGATATATTACTTCCTAAAGGATCATATTGACCAGGATCAATTTTACTCCAAAATAAGCTATCATTACATTTTGGTTCTTTCAACTTTTTTTTGCTCAAGTCAAGTAACCCAGGGCAGTTAAATTCAATAAATAATGACTCTTAGTGTAAAATTTTTTGCAGAAACACAAATATGCAAATCCCTGTGTATTTTGGTTAGTGAGTTAAATACTTGAATCTGTTTCACAACAAGACATCAAGTTTGACAGAAGTTGTACCTTTACTGCAGCTGTATGTATAACAAGCAGCATAGCCACCATCACCGGCTCTAAGATCAGCTTCTGCAGCCCGACCAATGGCACCTACTGCTGCACTTAAACCAGCGCCTACAGAAATATGTGCATTCCCGCAAAATGTTTTCACTGCTTCATTTGTTCTCAATACAATTATGAAGTCTGTCAGTTCACCCCCTGCCTACAAGCATAACCACTCATCAATTATAGGCCCACAAGTGTCGCAAGCACGTGTTTTTGTAGAAAATTACATATTAATCCACAGCAACAAGATAGTTTAGTCAAGATGCAAAGAACAAAAACATAATAAAAAAAACTCAATAATACACAAATACTTGCAAAACAGCACAAAAAGAGGGAATATCACTGCACATGTTTGAAACATTCAATTTTCATCATGATTTTGATTGACAAATAAACAATGCAGTGAAGATGGAAAAGCAGTCCTAATCGAATGTTAATAACATGACAGACATAGGTAAAACATCACGACACACAGATCAAGTTGGATTCCAGAAACAGAAAAAACCAATTCAAGTGATACTGCTATACCTTGGTTTTTCATATTCAATTCATTTTAATTTTGAACACATTCGGCTTAAATAAGGTAAATAAGTTGTTCAAAGAAAGGTTTGAACCTGAGCACCCCATCCCATGCCAAATGAGGATATGGCTGATGGCGGGGACCACGAACCATCATCCTTTCGAGCAACAATCAGCCCAGTTCCAACATTATATGTAACCATCATCCCGACTTTCGCGATAGTGATTATTGCAAGACCCTTTGCTTGTCTTAAAATGGCATCAGGGATCGACTTCTCGGGTTTTAGGCGAATTGCCTGACAATAATCAAAAACACCAACAACGTATCATTGCATCAATTCTATCCGCTAACAATAAGAACTAGCACTTGAATGATTACCTTGTAATAACCCTGAATCGTGTTTGTTGCCTTGTAAATCTCATACTCCATAGACTGTCCCCAAGGAAAATTAACCCAGGATCTCAAAGTACTAAGGTCAGTCAAGTCATGCGTTGGCAACTGGGCAGCATTACTCACTTGATCCATCAAATAAGGCTGCACAGACTCGAGCCTCACACAACAAACATCACAAACTCGCTGAGGATCAGCACATCTAAACTTTACAGGCAACAAGCTCCTTCCTCTAGAGCAACCCCCACAAAAGATTCCCCCACAGTACCTGCAGTGGTGCCTCGAACACATAATTGGATGAAATCTCACACCACACAGCATGCAAGCAGAAGCAGTGCTATCAGCTAACCACTTTGGTGGCTCTGCTTCGAGAATCTCCCTTACATTGCCAAAATTGGCTTCTGTGAGAGTTTGAGCCATCTCCTGCCAAGCTTGCTCTAATAGATCGCTGGATACCAATGAAAAACTACCCCTGTGAATATCGCCTGAAGCAAGTGCACTCACTTTTCCACGGGCTGCAAGTAGCATTTCTGCTACTATGTCCCACATTGTCAAATCCCTCTCTTGTGCAAGGTACTGGTCCCAACCCATGTCACCCTCTGGAAAATAACCACCGTTTGAGTCGTCTTTATTGCCTTCTAACATTGGGGGAACAGAAATAGGTATCCAAGCTCCAGTCTCTTCAGAAAGAGGCGTGTCATAAACGAAGTATTTTCGTTGCTTTTGCTCGTTGGCCTTTGTTTCTTTCGATTCATTATGTGTAGGTTCATCACCTTGAGATGCAGCGGCTGCATCGGTGTCACTTTTAACAGTGGTTGCATTATTTGAGTACTCTCTAGAACTCTGGAGTGCTCCATTTTGCTGAAGAGTAATAAGATTTGATTCAAAGTCGAAAAAGAACAAGATTAGCATAGTGTAGTTTATTTTACATGATCACTGAGAGGAAAGGAATTAGGGAAATATGATAACCGTTTCTATCGGCAATTGTAACCAATACTGTAATTCCACAATAAAGAAACAGATAGGATAACAGTGACACAATTTCAAGTTCTAAGAGAAACTTAACTTACTTTTCTGATGAACTGACTAAGATTTCAGTGAAACAAGGGCACAATAATCAACTTTCTTGGTTAATCAAATGATTACATCGTGATTGTTTAACTTTGCACTGACACCGAAAATCAGCTAAAAGATACAACTTCAACATCTCAAAATCAACCTAACATGAAAATCGCCAAAATCCAACACCATGACCAGCGAAAAGAAAAGGAAAGCGGTCATCAAACATATAACTCATAAATACACACCAAATTGAACCCTACAAAATGGAAACATAAGCTAATATCACCGAGAGGAAGAAAGTTACCAGGAGGGGAGCGGAAACCCTATCCTCCGAACTCCTAATTTGATCAATTCCTTCAACATCAAAGCTAGGTTTGATATTATCAGAATTGCTATCCATATCGGACATTTATAGAAGCAACTATCGGCATATAACAAATTACACAATTCGAGTTCAACTGCCGATCAAGATATTGAGAAATGAAAATTGAAAAGAAGGATAAATTCGATTGCAAGAAGAAGATGATTAAGTAATGGAGAGGGCAATTCGATGGAGTCTTTTTCTGGTATACTTATTGAAACTTTTAATTATTGCTTGCGCCTCTTTACTTTGGAAAAGAAATCAGATTTTTTTCCCCTCAATAATTTCTGTTTATTTAGATTTCTTTCATTTCGTTATGGCACATTTTTTGCTTTAAAATTCATAATTTTTCGATGATAACTAACCGCAATATAATGAAAAAACTTGAAACGATTTAAATGCGTGATAAAAATGAGCTCAGCCTCAGGTCCCATTTCAACAAGAATACAAGATACGGAAAAAAAAAAGTAATTGAGCCATTTTGGAAGCAAGTTTTTGCTCTAAGGTGTATATCCCACATAGTTCATGGTTCTTAAAAAAACTTTTGCAAATTGACTTAAGTTAGTTTATGGTGTATAGATAAACTAACACGTGTATCTTAAGCTATTTATGTAAGAAGATGGTGTTTAATAGAAATATTATGAGGACATACATTCCAATACTATTGTTTTGTTTATGTTAATATTCTTTCTAGTAATACTTGACAATTAAGTATTTACGTTGGCTAATTCATAGTCTATTGTTCATTGTCTAGAGCGGAACACAAATATAGATGATTAAAAAGAATAAAACATGTATTTGCTCTTTCCCTTCACAACTGAAACTGCAATTTTTACATTAATGTCAAGAGAACTACAATATTTGTTGGTGGTTTAAAAGTGAGACACTTAATGATATGTACTTTAGCAAGTTAGTAGCTCGAAGATTGCCGCAAAAGTCTTAGTTTGTGATAAAATTGGAGGGAAATAGCAAGATGTGTAACTCACTTTGACTCAACATTTCCACTCAAATAAAAAAGTTACAACCGCCTATTTGTAGGCCTCAATTGGATATATCTAAATCTTGACAAAGGTAAATGACATGCAACAAATTTAATTCTAAGTATAAACTCTAAAGTTTCACAGATGATTTATATTCTATTAGACTTTATTAGTGTTGAAATATCTAACATTGCTTGGCTAAGAGCAAAAATGTTCTTTATATTGATGACATAACCCTAACCCTTTAAGGTGTCTATTGGGGTTACTTATGGGTGTTTAACATGGTATCAGAGTCATAAGCAATTGTTGGGCCAACCCCATGATGGGCCCATAATGGGACACACGATAATAACCTGATGATGATTCACGCACCAGAAATCTGGGCGTGCAGGGGGTGTGTTGAAATATCTGCTTGGCTAAGAGAAAAAATGTTCTTTATATTGATGAAATAACCTTAACTCTTTAAGGTGTCTTTTGGAATTATATATGGTGTTTAACAATTAACTTTTAGTTGGGTTTATTGTAATTGCTCAAGTATGATGAAATTTGCGCTGATTTTGCTTATTTGTAGGCAATTTATATTTGTAGAGATGTTGCTGCGTCATTTTGTTTCAGTGAAGATTACTCTAAAAATACCCCTTGACTAGTTTCTTTTGATAGTAAATCATTGAAAAAGCAGGGTTTCGAATTGTTTGGCAGTTGGTGCTATTTTTTAGCTTTAAATAATTGGTTGATTGAACCAAAATGGAATGCCTAAATAACCAAAACAAGATTTTGTTACTTTCATTTAGTAAAATAATTTGTTATCAGCGTCCCCGTAATACCTGTTACACTTGCACAGAAAAATTTATTAAGAAAACAACAAAAAACATAAGACCAACAATAATTTCAGAACCTTATTCCTTATTACATGCTAAACGCCATTTCATTTGGGAAATCATAGAGAGAGCTAGAATTTTTGCACTGATCTAATCTAACCTTTGATAATTAATCATTACCTAATTAATTATTTACAATTATCAAAAGTTGGGTAAAAACAGTGCAAAAAGTCTGCTTCTCTCTATAAAATCCCCAATTCATGAGCTTTACTTATCATTGGAAATGTCTTAGTAGTGCAGAAAAGCTAACAGTAATATGTACACCCAAACCAAGATCTTGAAGTCCATCCACACATCAAATTCAACCATTAATCAAAGACAGCAAACAATTCATGAAACTAAACAATGTAATAGCATTTGATTGAACAATTTTTTGTTCAACACAATTAGTAAATCAAATCACACTCTGATTCTGCTTCAATTCTTCACTAACATAACTCTTAACAGCATCTCTCATATCCTCAAAGCAATCACACCCACAAAAAAACTTCCCCAACTTCTCCAACTCCCGATCCCCGAGATCATCAACAAAAGGCCTCACCGGAATTGCATTTTCCGGCTGAAACATGTAACAATTGGGATTATCATCAACGATCGCCACCCTCTTCAATTCCCTCCCCATTTCAGCCAAATCCTTAACATATCTCCCATCAACCAATTTACACGAATCCCGATACAATCTATGCGAAATCAGCCCCTTCAAATCGATTCGATCCAACACAAGCGACGCGTATTCCCTCAATCCCGCAGTAAAAACCACCAATTCGAACTTCTCCGCCATTAATTCCAAAAATTCATGGACTCCCGGTCTCTTCAATACATAGAAATTCATCGCCTCTCCGTCGATTACTGGCCTCACAACGAAATCGAACACTTCAGGCGGCGGATCGGCCTTCGAATGAACCAGCGTTTCATCCAGATCTAGAAATACTGTTCTTCTCTGAGGGGAAATCAACGGCGGCAATTTCTCATCGAAGCAAAGCGCTCTGCAAATCGCGACTCTATCGGAATCGTTGGAATCTTCGATTCGGCGGTTTTTGGCGGCGGTTTTCAAGACCTTGTAGCCTTTGTAGCGGGTGCAGGGAGTCCCGATGCAGACCAATTTGGAGAAGATATTAGCGAGGCGGCGCTTGCAAGTGGAGATGTTCTTTTTTATCGACGAAAGAATCGCAGCGGAAGCGGCGGCTCTTTGAATTTTCGCCGGGGATCTCTTGCGGTGGCGACGGCGGTCTTTGATTGACTTGATTGGGGTTTTTCTGATCGTCTTTGACACCATTGTTAGGGTTTTGAAATTGGGGGAAAATGAAAAGGAAGAAGAAGAGAGACAGAAGAACGTGAAATGAGAAATGAAAAGAGTAAAGGGGTGTGATATGATTTTAAATTTAGGGTCGGTGTAACGGTAACGTTGTTTGGTTCGGAGCCGAAGCAAGAGAGCGGGGTTGGGTGTTGTTTCCCGTTGGACTAGTTAATAGTTTAATACGGTGAGTTTTATGGTTATTGGTTATTACAGTGAACGGGAAAAATGGAACGGTGTCACAGTGAAAAAGGCAACTGTTACGGCTGTAAATGGGTAGTTTTGAAACAGGTTGTTTGAAACTTGAAATTAGAAGTTGGCCGTTATTTTGTGTGCTTTTAACTCCCAGCCTGGATTTAATTTCAAGTTATGGTGCATACTATTATTATAATTTTCGTAAAAGCATATTTTGAATTATTTTTGCTATTACAATTGCATTTCATTTCAAATTAAAAGTGGAAGTGTTTTTAATTATCTTGTTTTATAGATGCGTTTTTTTTCCCATTATGATCCAACAGAGTCAAATTTGGATCAATTTGGTTTCCAAAAATCTGTAATTAAGCTCCTGAATTTGGTCCAACTCATTTGTCAATGGGCTGGGATTTTCTGTCTTCAGTTTTTCTTTTTGTTATTCCTGTTTTACGTTTCCTTAATTCGTTTGCATTCCTATTTTTATTCTATTTATTTATTAGTTTCTATAATATAGGTATCCCAAATTCCAAATGAGCTATTCTATTGTTTTTCTGGTTTTTATTAAGTGGCCTATTACCTATAATTTTTATATTTATTTTATTTTTTTTCAATTTTCTATACATAAATTTACATATTTCTTCTCATCTTACACATATATAATTGGATTAAATTGTAAGTAATAAAGTACAAATAATGAGTATATTGGTAATCTTATACCA
Organism: Euphorbia celastroides; assembly: GCA_948291685.1. Lineage (NCBI taxonomy): Eukaryota > Viridiplantae > Streptophyta > Magnoliopsida > Malpighiales > Euphorbiaceae > Euphorbia > Euphorbia celastroides. The sequence goes on along the minus strand of CAOJBJ013643071.1, from coordinate 718 downwards.
TTCATTGAATATATCTTAATATATGTGGAAATGTCTAGGTCTTTTCTTCCATGTGTAGGTTCTTTATGTTTAAAATACAGGGAAAACTTCAAAAACATAAGATTTCGCATTTTTTCAAAAACATGTTTGTGGTTTTTTTTTCAAAAACATACTTTGTGGTTTCAAAATTTTACAAAAAAGGGCTAATCATAAGGAATGTTTTTGAAAAATTGCAATTTTAATAATGTTACACAAGTTATTTCAATAAAATGATATATTCTATCTAAATTATTTTTGAATTATTTATCAAAATATGACTAATTATTAGAAAAGTGTCATTTTATTCTGATTTTTTTAAAGTTAGGATCGGTGTTAATTAAAATAAATATTTATACTTCTCAAAAAATATCAAATTCATCATTAATGTGTATTTTATTTTTATAAAGAAACATGCAAAATTTTACTTTAAAATAGAGAATATTATCTTTTCAGAAGCATGTTTTTGCAAAGTTCTGAAACCACAAGACATGTTTTTGTAAAATTCCAAAAACATAAGGTATGTTTTTGAAAAAAAAATAAAAAATAAATCACATGCATATTTTTGTAAAAATACGAAACCACAAGGTATGTTTTTGGAGTTTTCCCTAAAATATATATTTAGAATGAATGTTTAAAGAATGAACGCTATTACAACTCTAAATTGAAGAAAAATAAAGTTTGGAGTGAATAATGGAGTATC
>CAOJBJ013642077.1:0-12630 GCA_948291685.1 Euphorbia celastroides | reverse complement strand
AGAATTGTTAGAGGAACGGTCTTGGATTGGATCCTCAACTATCCAGTAATGGTTTTCCTGAGAAGGAGGGCTTTGGGTGAAGTCAGTCGATGGCCATGTACTAGTGTCTTTCGACAGCTTCGGGATCGGCTTTCCGAGGGAGAGACTCGATCGAATGCCTTGAAGAGAACTTAGAATAGCTTTAGAAATCTTAGAAATGCCTTAGAATGGATTTAGTGAGCTTAGGAAGAGATGTCATCAAGTTTTGGAACTTGGAGGTTGTTTGGAATGGTGGAGGTAGAGGCCTTTTTATAGCCATCTCGGGAGAGGTATCTAGCCGATCAGCTAGAATTTCCATAGGCCGAATTTGGCCGATCGGCTAATCCATCTTATAACCATAAGCATAGGTGGTAAATAACCGGCCGGCTAATTAACAAGTCTTCTAGAAGCAACCACGTGGCAGTCATCTAGTCAACCAACTAATTCCTAAGTATGAGGGAGTTTTCTGACTTCCTGTCGGATTCATTCGTGAGAATTTCAGTCAGTTGTCGGATTTTTGGGACATTCTGAAGTCAGGGCTCCAGTTTCCGGATTTTCTGGAACCTGAGTTTCGGGTGGTTTCTGGTCATTCGGAATCAAGATTTGAGGAGTTTTGATGGAATCAGGGTTCTGGGATTTTCTGGCATTTTCTGGAATCTTTTGGATTTTTAAGTTTTTCTGGAGTCAGGGCTTCAAGGTTTGTGGAATAAGGGTTCCGAGGTTTTGTGGAGTCTAGGCTCTAGGGTCTATGGAGTCTGGGATCTGGAAGTTCTCGGATGCCCAATTCGATCTTCTGTCGGCTCTGATAAAAGTTTCCCCACACCTGGAAGCAAGTTAAATTTTCATCATCGGGCTGGGTAGACCATGCTCACAGTTTGCCCCTCGCGCACAGAGTTTCTATTGCAAGGAAATTGAATTTATAATGCACGATTAGTGAGTACGGTAAACTTGTGGCACAAAACAGTTTTGAAAACAATTTTGAAAAAGAGATGATTTTCTGAAGCAAATAAATCATCGAAATCCACTGGGGATTGTGCATTGTTGGTCTGCTTTGGATCCGTGCAATTTTGAAAATTTTTCCACTTGGGAAATTCATTTCAATATCCGCTAGGGATAAAAGTTTTGTTTCCTTGGGAAACGTGTGATGATCCGATTCACTGGGGAATTCGGTCGTGATATTCAATGGAGTTGGTCCGCTATGGATCCATGTTCGGATTTTGAAAATTTTCCAGTGGGGCTATGAGTTGATAAACTTGTGATTCAAACTCGAAAAGTACACCGACTGGGCAGTGCATTAGTAATACTCTGAAAAGTCTCAATTTTTTAAAATTTTGGTCCACCCATTTGAAAAAACATTTTTCATGCATCGATGAAAAATTCGAGCATCAAGGATGTACCGGGACATTAATTTTTCGAAAAGCAATGCAATCAATGAAATTTACTAAATGGAGGTAAATAGTCGATCGACTAGTTCACCAATTTACCTGATTGGCTGAAAAAGTATATGTTGCTACATAACGATAACTCCATGTAACGGTAACTTCAACATTTATGGGGTGAAATAATCGATCGGCTAGTTTGCACCCTCTATATATTTTGGCCGAGAGGCTCTATTCTGTCTACCAATTCTTCATTCTTCTTTTCTCCATTATTTTCTTGGATCCTTTGCTTCCTAAATTCGAGTTTCCATGGCGCTCTTCTCATCTTTCGGCTTCTTGCTTCAATTTTTGCTCACGGCTATGTGGCTCAAGATCTTCAATTACCGAGCTGGGAGTCCGCCTTCGTACTATGAACCTATCAAGGTGGAGGCAGACAGGGAGATAATCTCAATCCCCTTTGGATCAATTCCTGCCTGCTTCAACATGCCTCTCAACAAAGCGTACCAGGGCATAGAGCGGAACCAGTACATATCCGAGGCAATCTATCGTGCAAGTCATCTCTCGTGGAGACCAGTTAGTTCAATTTCTTTTCAGCAATTGCAATCATTTTCAATTCATTTTGCACTTAGAAAATCAGTTTTAGGATTTTGCAACCCTGGGAAAATCTAAAATTTTGCACATCGGTCCATCTTGAGGAAAGTAGCCTTTCTAAGAAAATAGCTTTTGGAATGCAATTTTTAGGAAAATAGCATTTGAACAATCATTTTGAACAATAAATAGGTTTGAAAATTCAATACTTAGTGAAAATTCATTTGGAAATCGTGATTTGTCATACCTTTATATTAGGTATAGAATGCTTATATAAAAGGTACAGTTCTTAGGAAAGCCATAAGATTTCTATATCTCAAATTTCATTTTTTGAAAGTGATTTTCATTTGAAATGCATTTTTTCTGAAATGAAATTCAACTTTACCAGATCGAGACCCATAACACTGGGAACATCCAGGAGCCGCAACATTTGTATGGCAAGCTTAGTCTTGCAGCGAGAGCTATTGTAGACGAGACATATCTCGGGCGATTCATGCGCTTTCAGGAATACCATAAAAGACACAGGTATCCTCGGATTCACTCCTCTACCATTGGCCAGCTTTTAAGCCATTGGTTAGACTCGACCCACACTTTCCATCTTGGTTGTGGGGAGTATACCATCACTCCAGTCAATGTCTATGCCATTCTCGGCTTTTGATTCGATGGAGTCATCATTAACTTCAACTGCGGGTTCTATGCTCTTCATGACCCTGGGTTGGTGACTAGGCTTATTGGTTATGACAGTGTAAACCATTTTGCTAACAAGCTTGTGAAGTTCTGGTACAAGAACCCTCATGCATTCAGTCCACAGGTTGAGGCGCGAGCTTTCATTCTTTACGCCAAGACTCAGCTATTCTCTTCGACGGGATCTTCTCAACACAATATGAGTCTGCTCCCTCATTTGATCACCTTGGATTGGTTCAATGACCTAGCTTGGGGAAGGGCGATTTTAGCCCAGACATTCTTTACTTTAATTGGGGTCGCTCGTTTGCAGAACATGTACTTCAAGGGCAGCCAAACACTTGTTGAGGTACACTTTTTGACATTTGACTTGCCTTTTTCCATTTCTAATCATTTCTCTTCTAACTTTCATTTTTTACAGATCTGTTCTTTGAGAAGAACTTCACAGCAAGGCCCGGGACGAGGGAATGACTAGATTTCATCTGATTTCCACAGTATCCATTCTACTTCTAGAAGTGGAGTGCTCTCAAGAATGTTGATTTCATCGATCGCCTTCGGGCCGTTTCTCGAGGAGAGGTATGGATCTACTTTGTAGTAGTGCTATTCATTTTCCATTTCACTTGAGTTCAGCTTACATCTGTCCTTATTCTTTTTCATATTTAGGACAACCCTTGGGGCTTGATGGACTCTTGGAGTGATGAGATGAGAGCGACTTTTCCTTACATGAATAGGCGGCTGTTGTTATGTGGAACTTGTTCCATTGAGTGGTATCTCAAAGAGAGAGAGCGGATCAACGCTGGCGGCGTTCGAGTCATTCCCCCGCCGGTTTCGAGATGGGTTTTCTGGCCTGACCTTGCCGAGGGTGACTTCCTCACTTTGATGAGGGATGGCTTCGAGGTTCATGTCTCCCAAGACGCATCCATTATTTCTAGGCTTCAGATGAGCAATTTGAGAGTTGAGCGGTCTACGCAATATTGGTCTTACACTGAATTATTTAGGCTTGCTCATCTTTGTTTTCCAGAAAGAAACCCATTTGCAGGGCTTCATGGCAGTGATGATGATGATGACGGAGGTGACGGCCCAAAGACCAGAGGTCATTGTGACCAGAGTGGTGCAGACGAGGGTGAGACCTCTCGTAGGGTATGCCAATAGAAACTCTTTTTCAATGTTGGAGGATTTCGAAGCAATTCTGAACATTCCTATGAATGGTGTTCCCAGGCTTCACAATCGATCTCTTCGTGAGTTGGAAAAATTCTTCAAGCTACGCGGGCAACTTAAGAGTCTTGTGGTGAATGAGGATTCTGGTCTTAACTTGAGAGGAGCCCTTCAAGTTTGCAAAACATTTTCTTCAAATGAAGAGAGCTTGGTAAGGAACTTCGCCTTTCTGATCTTTGGATGTTTTCTGTATGAGACAGAAGGAGACACTTATAGCTTTAAAGTTATTCATGTGCTTGAGAAAATGAGAGCGGGGAGATCTACGGCTAGCATTGTTCTAGATGAGACTATGCTTTATCTTGATTCCATTCATGATGATGACTTTGTTTTGGCTTGCGTGAGCAAGATACTTCTCCAGGTAGAGATAATTCCTTTTCCTTGACATTATTTTGGTGCAACAATCTCCTCACAACCCCACATTTTGCAGCTATGGCTGCTGGAAAAACTCGGGTTTTATTCTCTCCATTAGGGTGCAAGTACAACCCTTCTTAATACTTCATCCAGAGTTTGGTGAACAGTGGTTTCCATGCTCGATCGATTCATAGTTGGCGCGCTCGTCTTCAGAATTTTCCCACATATCACATTGTGTGGTATGTCCTTGGTTAAACATTCATCGGGTTGTCATGGACATGGAGAACAATGGAGTTATCCTGTTTGGATTCTCAGAAGTGGAATTTTATTCGTTAGATCGACTTAGGAGGAAGTATGGCTATGAACAGAGCTTTCTCAATGCTTCAATGACATCTTCGGGACAATCAATAGCTTTTGGGAAAGTCGCATCGAAACATTGTGGCACACCCGCCGGATGAAGAACGTGAATCTGACTCGAGATTTCAACGTCCAAGTGGATGCTCACTACTTGTCGTGGCTCTCGAAAATCCGTGTTTGCAGATATCTGGCGAGGAAGAGGGCGAACACAGCTAGACACAAGGAAGCAGCTTCAAGTTCCAGCTCTTAGAATCAATAAGTAATCTGCAATGTAATGATTAGCTATATGCAATGCAATAAGTAACATTCGTAGTTCAGTAATGCAATCATGCTGTAATTTAACATTAAAATGCAATATGATCAAAAGAGTTAGATAAATAGACTTAGATGGTGGTATCCATCCCAATGGTCGTTGATCGTTGTCAGCAACCCTTTCCAGGTTTTGTTCTTGATAAAAACCCTCATTCTTTTGTGTCTTAACTTTTGCCCTGAGACCCTTTATAGTCCCGGCAGACATTATACGTAGTAGTGCTTCAGTTTGTCAAAATTTATTGAATTGACGAATTCATTCCCATCGAGATCCATAATTTTAACAGCTCCTTTGTGAAAAACTTTCTTAACCACAAACGGGCCATCCCAATATGTCTGAAATTTTCCACGAACATAAGTGTGAGTCTTTCATGCTTGCTTCAAGACTAGATCACCAGTTTTTAAGGGCTGATTCCCTTTTTTAACTTTGCTGTATAAGATCGTGCCATCTTCGTTGGTAGATTTGCAAATGATCCAATGCTTCCAATCTCTTTTCATCAATCTGATCCAATTGCTCAAATCTGATTCATGCCCATTCATCTTCTATGAGTTTGGGTTCTAGGATGACTCTTAATGATTTAATTATCAATTCAGTAGGCATCACGACTTCCATAGCATTTATCAACGAGAATGGAGTGTGCCTAATACTCATTTTAGTACTCCAACTTGTCCAGAAAAACCTTTCCGGTACCCAAACTTAAAAAATGACCTTGTAGGTACTCAAACTTTCAAAAAATAACTGCGTAGGTACCTCAACTTTCAAAAAGTGCAATATTTTACTACTTTAGTTCCACATGTCGATATTTGTTGATTTTGACTTTTTAAAAAAAGTCAACGTTTGACCATTAACTCGCCAACCAAAAGTTAACACATGGCACTGAGGTAGTAAAATGGTTCATTTTGTGCAAGTTGAGGTACCTACGGGGTCATTTTTAAAGTTTAGGTACCGGAAAGGTTTTTCTAGACAAGTTAGAGTACCAAAGTGAGCATTAGGCCAATGGAGTTTGACCCGTGGGAGTTTTGATGCTGGTGCGATATCCCCATAATGTGTGTGGAAGATGATCGGTCCAATCTCGATATGTGGTTACCATCTTTGGTAGATCTTCTTTAGAGCTTTGTTGGCAGCTTCAGCAGCTCCATTGGCTTGAGGCTTATACGGGGAGGACCGATGATGCTCGATACCGTAATTCTAAAACAAGTCGTCTGTCTCTCCTTGGAATTTGATGCCGTTATTAGTACTACATGATGAGGGAACGCGAACCTCAAGAAGATATTCTTTGGATTTTCTTGGCTAACATCACTCCATTCATGTGTGGGCTGCATGCTTTAGTGTGGACTTCTTGAATCATTTGTTGGGCTTCTTTTTACAAAAGACATTTGAGTAGCATCCCATCAGTAGATTGTTTGAACAATTCTCTGTCAACTATTCTAAACTGAATTGCCAATCTCCGTAGAGTAATTCTATCAGATTCAGTAGCTTCTTTTGGATAAGATCCATCCTTAAGATGCTGAGCAATGTCCTTGTACCAAGGTTGTTCACTTTCTGATTCTTCAGCATTGATATTGAGAAGGTAGCAAGGAGCCTTAGCTACTTCAATAATTAACAGCCTAAGAGGCTGTTCTTGCGGATTCTCGCACATAGATGCCAGAGTGGCCAGGGTGTCATCCATTTGATTCTGTCCCGTGTTACGTATCATAATTCACACGAACTAAACAATACGACTTTCATCCATATGGCTTCCAAGTATGGTCTGAGAGATTCTTCCTTTAAGTCCCAATCGCCAGTGACTTGCCCGATGACCAATACCGAGTCACCTATGATCTCAACTTGGTCTGCTTTTAATGTCAGCAAAGAAGTCATTGCAAACAGACATGTTTCATATTCCGCCCCATTATTTTTTGTTTCAAAATCAAGTCTCTTTGACAATGGAATGATCTCATTACGAGGTGTGGTAATGATTACACCAAGTCCTGCCCCTCGTTTGTTAACTACTACGTTAAAAAAAATCGTCCATTTCTTGTTTCCTTGGGAGATGACAGCCAGTTGTTCATCAAGAAAGTCAAGATTTTTAATATAATCTGAATTGATGGGTTGGTTGGCCAAGAATTTAGCTACAATGCATCCTTTAACAGCCTTTTGAGTGACGTATTCGAGGTCGAATTCTGACAATAACAATAGCCAGCGCGATACAGCTTCCCTTCCAATGATGGCGTTTGGTAAAGATACCTCATAGGATCAACCTTTGCAACAACTTTGACGCATTAAGACTAGAAGTAATGCCTTAGCTTCTTTATAAACTAAACCATTGTAGCACAAGTCTTTTCTACCAATGAGTAGTGAGATTCGTACTCCAATAGATTTTTACTTAGGTAGTAGATCACATACTCTTTTCCATCGTCGTGCTCTTGAGCTAGAATTGCCCCTACGGAAGATTCCTCAATTACGAGATAGAGGATTAAAAGCTTTCTTGGAACGGATGGTTTCAGGATGGGTGGATTCTGTAAGTAAGCTTTTATTTTGTCGAAAGCTTCTTGACACTGGTCATTCCATTCCAATGGTTGATCTTTCCTTAACAGCTTAAAAATTGCTTCACAAATCGTTGTAAAGTGAGCGATGAAACGACTGACATACTGGAGATATTCTAGGAAACTCCATACTTCCTTTTCATTTTTCGGAACTGGAATTTCAACAATGGCTTTAGCTTTGTCGGGATCAATCTCGATTCCTCATTGGCAAACCACATGGCCTAATAGCTTGCCTGAAGTTACGCCGAATATGCATTTCTTCGGATTGAGGCAAAGATTATAATTTTCAATTGGCTTCAAGAATCTATCGAGTACTTCGGGATGTTACTTTACCATTGGTGACTTTACGAGCACATCATCAACATACACCTCTACTTCATTATGCATCATGTCATGTTGGAGGGTGGTTACAACACGTTGATACGTGGCTCCTGCATTCTTTAGTTCAAAAGCCATGACCCTATAACACTAGGTTCCTCATTCTATTATGAAGGTCGTCTTAATCTTGTCCTTGTCATTCGTGAGTATTTGGTTATACCCGGAGAATCCATCCATGAGGGAGAACATCATTGCTCTAGCGGTGCTATCAACAATACATCAATGTGTGGGGGCGGGAAATCATCTTTAGGGGTGGCCTTATTCAAATATCTGAAGTCGACGCAAACCCTGACTCTTCCGTCTTTCTTTTCAACTAGCACTATATTTGCCAACCAACTGGGGTACTCTATAACTTCTAAGAAGTTTGCCTTGATATGTTTGGAAACTTCTTCCTTAACCTTTTCAGCCCATTCAGGTCACAATCTTCTTAACTTCTGCTTGACAGGTCGAATATTCATATTAGTGGGAATTCTATGTTTTGCAATTTGTCGGTCCATTCCAGGCATATCTTCGTATGACCAGGCAAAAGCTGTGATGTGCTCTTTCAGTACTTTTGTCAAATCTCTCTCTTGCTCGATTGACAACTCACTATAAATGGATACCATTTTTGGGTCTATTTCAGAGTTCAAATTGATCTCTTTGACCGATGCATCTAAAATGTGAAAAATGCAGGATGAATGCAACACAAAACATGCAGGAAATGTTAATAAAAGCATCACACAAATAAGCTAAATCATTCATTTTGTTGCCATGCGATGGATCAGCTACATTGTCCTTGTCGAATAGGGATGGTACACCAATCAGGACATCCTCGCCATTATTTTCATTATCAGCAGTTACTTCTTCTTCAGTTGAGCACAATTCGTCCTTAGTTAGGGCGAATTGGGCTACTCGAGCTACTTGCTCTAGGGGATCAGTGACTTTTTGCTTACCTTTTCCTATGGGGGTAGTTAAGGAAAGATTGGCCGAGTTTTGCCTCCAATTGCTCAGATGTGTCTTCATTAGGCGAGCTATTTTATCGATAAGCTCATCAACATCAGGATCTGTTGAGTCTGTAGGAGCTGATTTGCTTGCGGAAGCCTTCTTTTCTATCTCATTTTATAAGAGTGATTGAGGGACTCGCTTTCGAAAGTCTACAATGTCGGAGAAGATTTCAAAGCCAGGAACCCAATTTTCATTAATTTTAACTGCCTCAGTGTCTCCATTATAAAGCCCTTCTTTTACTTTGACGAACATGTTAGCCATTCCCTTTCTCATGCTGGAATTGACATTCCATCCTAGGCCATTGGGTTTCCATTCCTCAATGTTGATTTGGAAAGAGGTAACACCTTCTCCTCGTGCCCCTAGTCTTTTGTCTGGCTCAAGATACTTCTGCTTGTATCGTATGGCCCGTGGAGACCATTGAGCAATGGTCTTGTCATCTTCTTCATTCGTAGCAGCGATGGTGAAACTATAATTAACGTCAACATCTAAAACGACAACAGTGGATAGTTCATCTGCCATCAGCACTACTACTTTTCATTGTATGGTATTTATACCATTTGATGAAGTGTTGAGGGGACTCCTCCTAGGCTGTGGAACCAAGGTCTTCCCAATATGAGGGAGGATGTGACTGGAATAATGATGACCACGAATGTGACCCTGGAGGAAACTTCTCCAAAATCTACCATAGATTCAAATGTACCAATAATTGTTCTCTTGGAATCATCGTTAGCTTTGATCATAATCGTGCTTTGCGAGAGTTTGTTTTCTGGTATCCCGAAGATCGGAAGTATCCTACGAGGACAGACATTAAGTGTCGAGCAATTGTCTACCATGATGCATGGCATGACCTTTCCCAGCACACAAGATTGTAAGTATAATGCTTAATTATTGTTGGTTCCTTCCTTTGGCAGATCTTCAAGAGTGAATGAAATATCGGGTGTCTGATGTTTGCTCAAATCTGATATAAAAGCACATACTTCCTTAGGCGTGGTTTGGGCAGGAGCCTCAATTTCCATAAGCTTGTTGACTATAGCTTGGCGATGTTCTTGAGATGTGAGAAGCAGTTCCCAAATGCTCATCTTAGTCGGGATAGATTTCAGTTGTTCAATCAATGGGATTTCCTTCACCCTAACTTGATTGGGATAATTGGAAAGAACTTCTTCATCGGCATTAGGCTCAGTGTGTCGGTAACTCTACCACTCCTAGTGATAGGTGCCAGAATTTGTGCCGGGGACAGCTAGATCCCGATCTGGGTTTAAATAGGATAGAGTGGAGGATGGAATATTTCAAATTCATCAAAATCCTCAAGGAGCTCTATATCTTTCAGATTAAAGGGCCTTTTGTTGGAAAGTGCCTTCACATAAGGTTAAATGATTTCCTCACTTGCATTGACTTGAGCAATTAATGAGAGGACAACTTTGTCGGGACTGTTGAGTCGTATCATGTTGACTGGAACAGAGGGATCTGGTGGCCTTACGGTCAGTCCACATCCCAAGAATCATCTTCTTAGTAAAGAACTTGACACATGACATTTCATTTCTTGCCAAATCCACATTTTCCTTCTTGTTAAAGTCCCTACCTTGGCTATAGCTCGCCCTTGCATGGTGTTGAGGAATGACCCAGTCCATTGGAACTTGTGTAAGTTTCTAGCTTCCATCTCATAATGAAATTTTCCAACATATTCGAAGGGATCAGTTGTTCCGTTAAATGTCAACTCCCAAGGGAGAGGAATGTCATTCATGGTCGGAGGATAATACTCTTCATGTCTTAGGCACTGAAAATATATTGGTTTGATGTGATCATGATAATTAGTGTTGTGGTGTCCTAGCTACTCAGACATGTCTCCCCAATCAGTGTTCGGATCTCTTGCCCCTATGATCCTATGGAAAATGTACTGTTCTGGGGAACTTCCCCATTGTTGATGGCATAAATGTACCTTTCCAGATAAAAGATGAGCTCATCACCAGAACTGACTTCAGAAGTGTAGCTCTTATCAGAATATTTTGACGAATCATCAGAGAAATCGTCATAAGGATCATCAGTACTTATGTAGCCATGATTCCTTAGAATTACAGGCTCTCTACCAGACTCGCTGTCTGGATCTGAAGGACTTAGGTCCAGATTTTCGAGGTGGAGTTCTTGAGCTAGCAGTATCCACCATGAGTGGTCAATGTCACCATGTTGTCTAGCACTCATTATCCAATCATCCGAAGACATCGAGGGATATTCTGGAACGACCATTGCAGGATTAAGGACGTATCCCAGGAATCATTGGACAAACTCATATTCGAGAGTTTCCCAATCAGTATTTACTTATTCTAAAAGATCATTGTACCAGTCAAGGGCTTCTTCTTTTAGAAATTGAGGGAAGTGAACATGGTATTCTTAATCAGGTATGTCATCTTCATACATGAATTCTCGGTAGTCACTTAGGAAGATGATGGGGTTTCGTTCCCCACCATATAGGTGTCCTCCTAGGATATCATTGTCTTCGAAGACCATCACATTCTGATATGGTCCTTCCCTTTCATCGAATAGGAAAGTCCTAAGAATTTCATTGGCAACATATTCCCAGTCTAGATATTGTCTTAGAGAAAGGGAATGATACCAAACAAGAGCTCTTCCTTTCAGGAACTTCATTATGACTGAGGGATAACATGACAAGTGGATGCCATTGCTTTCAGTGAAGCGCTCCAATGTAGAAAGGAAATCCACAGTCGGTGTGTTTCTCTAGAATAATACTTTAGAAGGAATTTCAAGATCATTAATTATTCTATCCAAGTTACGAATGACATTGAGCAACTGGTTTTGATCAAATTCGGGATCATGAACAACATTATGGATTTGAATGGAATTGACTGATTGGAAGTTGGGCAATGGTTTGTTTTGGGTACTGGGTTTTCTCTTAGGTTCCTCCAATTTTCCATCACCTATGAGCTGTTGGATGTCTTTGAGAAGACGCTCACATTCATTGGTTCTTGTCCTTTGGTTACATGGTAGGAGCAAAAGTTTTCGTGATCCTCAGGAGAAGGAGGAGTGAAGGGTTGGACACTTTAGAGGATATTGGCTCTTCTTAATTTGGTGAAAATTTGGGAGAGGGATTCTACCCATGGGGAAAGAGGTTGTCGAGCAGTTACGGCAACTGTCTCGATTATTCTGACAGCAGGCTTTTGGGCACGAGGGTATGAGGGTAACTAGTGGAAGAAGGCTTCCCTTGGTTTGGCTTATCGAATCCATGACTTTTGTTGAGACTCAATAATTCCTCATGTTTCCGTTGTTCCTCCTCTTCATACTTTTCCAGTAGCTTGACATAGTTCAACACTTTATTGAAGTTGTTGAACCTCTTCATCTTCATTTGATCACGACACTTTTGAGTTGATCCTTCTACCAGATTGACTACCAGGGCTTGTAGCTTAGGGGCTCCATCAACCAAAGCTTGCACAACCATCCATCGGTGATAGTAATCCTCAAAAGGTTCATTGGGATTTTGACGGACTCTTTCCAAGTCTTTGAGGGTCGTGTCCATCTTATCATTATAAGAAAAATTCTCAACAAAGGCATTGCTGAGAAGTTCCTAATCAGACTAAACTTTGGGCTTCAGTCTCATGTACCAATCAATAGCAGTACCACGAAGAGTGGTCTGAAATAAGTTGAGGATGTGGACATCTGTTATCCCCATACTTTTCATGATGTTCAGGTATCCTTCCATATGAGCAACTCGAGATGTAGTCCCATTAAAAGGTGCAATTTGAGGCATGACAAAATTGGGAGGTAATGGAGCTGCTTCAGTAAGATTAAATTTGCTGGTGTCTGCGTAGGTAGCTGGACGAGTCTTAGAAGCTTG
>CAOJBJ013638687.1:0-15695 GCA_948291685.1 Euphorbia celastroides | reverse complement strand
GGTATCTATCGTTGAGTCAATATCTGTGAGAAGGAAGTCTTCGCGGAATAAAAGCTCTTTTCCTTCTGACGTTCCTTCGTCTAGTAAGGTTCACGTGTGCGAGATTACAGAATCTTATTTTTAGATAAAAAGAAGGGATAGGCCTATCCTCGGAGGGGTTAGTTGCTAGCCTCGAGTGCCTTTGATCCCATGATTTAGAAGATTCTAACCTCCCATCTAGCTGTCATACAAAAATACACCGAGCCGCAGCAACTCTTTCGTTATGAAAGACCGGCTAACTACAGCTCAAGTCAAAAGAAAGCAAGGTTGAAGAGAAAAAAGCTTTCAAAAAGTCGGTGATCCTTCTCTCTTTTATTCTTCAATAACAAGTAGGACATTCATTCGTTGACTCTCAAGCTGGGATTATAGCACATTAACGGATTGGGGATTAGAACCTTGATCATACAGGTGTAGCAAGGATAGCAGGCTAGCCCAACAACAACCTCTTTCCAATAGTATAGCTATAGCGTACCTTGACCACACTAAAGAGTTCACCTATGGCAACTATAGCTTACAGTAAACTGGCTGGCAAGAGGGAGGATTTACTATCCATGACGGACAGTGACATCTTCGTACAGGTCTAGGCTTGCCCTATTAAGATTGTCTTACAGGGACGCCTTTCTTTTTTATTATCTCATTGCCGGAGCTGGTTATCAATTCTATCTTCCTTGCAGCAAGTAGTAAAGGCGCATTAGCCTATCTATAGAAAAGGGGCCTGAGATGAAAGAGATCGCCTATGAACAACTTAACAGGTTCCGGCAACAGTAAAAACTACGACTACAAGGCACGCCGGTTTATCTAACAAAGGAAAACCCACCCATCAGATCACCTCATCCTCCGGAACTCAAATAAGAGTGACGAAAGCGGGTGCTTAACAGAGCTGTTATAGCGAACTTTTCTTTAGCAAAGAACTTTCTCTTTGTTTTGCTTAAGGCTTACTTTATTGTTACACTGTAACTAGGTCAGATTGTAACTGTAACCCTTGCTTGTTTTGCTTCTAGCTTTGTCCTACTTAAGACTTTCTATCGCTGCCTCCGGAGTTACTGTCAGGCTGCATTCCATTCCATTCACTGCCTTCAGAGAAGATGGCTTCTCTAACAGCCTTTCAGATAATATGTCCTGGAATCTAGTTAAGAAAATATCTGACTGCCTTGAATGGTCTGAAAGAAGGATTGTCTTTCTTCTCGGAGAAAGGAGTGAATGTCGGAAAGGAAACTTCTAACTGCATTACCGGACAGAAAGCCTTCCAATGAATGCAAGAAGATTGATTGTCACTTGCTTAACTTAAGAGAAAAGGAAGGGGGACTGTACTTCTTTAAAACGAACTTGAGATGAGAGCTCTATTTGCTTTAGAAGCTGCTGGCCTACTGGATGGGAGAGAAAGATGATTAGAGGAGGATAATGATTAATCCAACCCCTCCAACTTCAACTCCCGTAAAGGTAGAAAGATAAGAACTGGAAAAGCATAGGATAGACTCTATTACAGTAGGAATGAAAATAGCAACTACTTGTACAATTGATACATACGGGTACTACTAGCCCACTATTGTTAGACGGGGAATCACTTTTAGCTCTTTAGCTATTCTATTAGCTTGGTTGCGAGGAATGAATAATAGTGCTTTACGAGAAAAGAAGCCTTTCCCTTTGTTAGAGAAAGGTCTTGCCCTTGCTAAACTCCCTTGGCTTTCGTGATTGAATACGGAGATAGGTATTTCAGGAAGTCAGACTCTTCATTTCTTTTCTTTGTGCAGGGGATGAGGGAGCTTGGCTAAGCAGGTTAAAGGCCGGAATGCCTACGCCACTATTCTATTAATTACTCGGCTCTAGAATCATTCCTTCCCCTTACCGTTTTTTTCAGTTATCAAAGTAAGTTATCACAATGCGAGATGCATTGCTCAATCAAGAAACGTATGAAAGCGAATAATAGTTTGAAAAGCTATGCTTTAATAGACGTTCTTGAGTTGCCCTATCTTTTAAAGAGACTAGAAGAAGTCAGGAAAGACAAGTTCAAATAGCTAAAGCATGCGCGGCATCACAAAATGGCTATGAGAATGAGAGCTGAGTAAGCATAGCTCAGAAATTTAGCTTTTTTTAAGCAAACATGCGTGACGTGAAAGATAGCCCTGCCCTACTAATAAACGTATGTGGACTCCCCGCCCCCCAAAGGTGCGCCTGGGGAACAGGCCAGACAGAGCAGAGACACGGGAGTGGGAACCCCCAACGGGGGAACGAGAGACAGAGGCCATCTCGGAGTACATTTGTACCGACCTAAAGTTTTCACAGGCGATGCCCGGGAAGGCAAGAACCCCATTGGGAGTCAGAGGATCCGTAGTACCCGCCTTGTCGATTGAAAAGACCCGGCTTTCGGCCTTAAAGAATTAGAAAAAATATCAAATTATAAAGAGCCAGCGATTGATTCAGTTGCAGTTGTGGTAGCTTTTTCTTTGTAATGCCTTTCTTTCCCCACAAGGGGAAGGGGCCAGAAGGTAAGGCAGGCTCGCCCTATGGGGAGCTCGGATTACCTGAGTGAGTGTGAGACTCAACCTAGGGAGAGTGACTTCCTGCCTTTCTTAACTTAAGAATATTCATAGCATCTTTCCACTTTAGGAGTCTTTTTTGTCCCTGCAGTTGCTTTGGCTCTCCCGCATATTCAATTCCTAAACTAAAAATGGGGAGGAACGTAACTCAAAACGAAAAGTCCCTAAAAAGCCTAGCCCACACCAAGGCGAGGCACGTCTTTTCCAAGGTCGAATATGACGACTCGTAGTCTGTCAGCATCTTTCTCAGGTAGTAATCTATCCTTTCTATCCCTTTCCTTTATCGGGGAATGAGCACGCCTTCGACTAGTCACCAGTGCCCAGATTCTCTCTCTCTGCTAGCTCGTAATCTCGCTCCTGACTATGAATATTCACGGCTTATTGAGAATCAAGGCTGTAACCTCCTAATCAAGGAGTGGAATTCTCTGCTCCCCTCGGAAAAGTCCATTGCTTTGACAATCCTCAATGACCTGAGGAAGCTTCTAGCCCTCAAGGAAGAGCAATTGACCACTACTACTATAATGGAGAAAGGACAATCAGCCTTCTAACCGGAGGTCCAGGTATTCCTGCCCCAGAGAGAGCGCGCGCCAAAGCCCGATGAATAGAATAGACAGAGGATGGACAGTCCTCCCGTTCAGGGAAGAGGAAGGGGCAAACGTCCTTGTCTTTCTGCAAGCTTCTCTTCCCTCCCAGGAGCTGGGTCACTCGACAAAAGGCCTAGAGAGGGCACCAGGAAGCAGATAAGATCAAAGACTATCTACAGAATCCTCCAATTCTAGTACCACCAGTTCCAGGGATACCACAAATTCTATATCTGACTGTGCTGGAAAGATCCATGAGTTGTGTACTGGGGCCACTGGGAAGAAAGAGCAGGCTGTCTACTTTTTTTCTCAAAGAAGTCTAATCCTTATGAGGCAAACTACTCATTTTTTGAAAGAACGTGTGCTGCCTTAGCCTGTACAGCGACCTAATTGAGACATTACATGCTTTATCATACTAATCTGCTCATATCCCGAATGAATTCAATCAAAGTACATCTTCGAAAGCCTTCACTGACTGGGAGAATCGCTCGATGGAGAGTTTGACTGTTGTCCGAATACGACGCAGTCTATGGCACTCGGAAAGCAAGAAAACTAAAGCGCCCTTGCTGATTATCTAGCAGATCCGGCAATTGATGATTATGGGCCGATGAAACTAAACTTTCGCGATGGCCATCCTAAGGTAAGGGTTCAAAGACGATTCCTGTCTTCCTCATTTTCAAGCTGAATGGAATAAGAGCCTCGCCCAAGTGGAGTAATGACACACCTCCCTTTAGCCTTCTATTTACGAAGGTAGACGGGGAAACTGGAATTTGTGATTGCAGAGGCCCCGCTTTTACACCCCCCAAGGGGTATAGTATTCCCTCCTACCCTTTCTAAGTCTAGGAATGCCGGGGTGTCGAATGAGTTATTCCACTGCTCCCGCAAAAGCTCTTCTTTCTTGCTCTTCTTCTATTTCCTGCATCAAGCCAACCAAGTTAGCTCGTCTTCGGGCTGGCAGCTTTTAGCAAACTTCCATTCTCTTATTATACGATTACGAGACCCACCCAATCAGAGTAGGCAAGGGCAAAGTTTTCAATTGCTTCAAATCACAAAAAGTGTAATTTTCCCGGTTGCAAGTCCACTTCCTTTCCTAAACTGGCATCAAAATCGGACATCTTTGCCTTATCCCGTTCTTTTTCTTGCAACTTTCTTATGCAATTATTCGATCAGAGAATAGACAGTCTAAGCAGGTGAAGAGAATAGGCGCTTTCATGAGTCAATCTGCTGGTGCGTAATCAAGCTAATATCATTCCTTAGGAGCTGGAGCAATAAGAGATGAAAGAGTTGACTTTACGTTGAATACTTGAACTAGTAAACTTAGCATAGATGGAATGAACTATCAGAGAAGAGAAGGCGGAAAGCCTAGCCGAAAGCTTTTTAGTCAAGTACGCATGAAGAGTTTTGAGGTAGAGGAAGAAGGCATTCCATTCCGCATTCTTTGGCACGAGGGTTTGGCTTCCTTGATTCAGGTAGGAAAGAAGGGGCTATGTATGGCACTTGGTTCATTCTGGCAAAGGAAGCAAGCAATTCGGACAGAAGAAAGAGGGCTTGAAAGATTGGATTGTATGGTTAACTATTCGGAAAAAAAGTCAATTCAGATTTTCACTTCGCTTTGAGATAAAGAGGAGCCCTGGGTTCTCATCAAGTGCCACTGAAGGGAAATTATGTCGACTTAAGAAAGCTCTCTACGGACTGAAACAATCACCTCGAGCCTGGGTTGATAGATTTCTTAAAGCGATGCTGAAGTTTTGATATAGTCAAAGCAATGCAGATCACACCATGTTTTCCCAAAACATTGGAACAAAGATCACTGTTCTCATGCTGTAGGAGTTGTTAGTCAGTTTATGCATGCCCCCCTACTATTCACATTAGCCCATGTTCTAGTACCACTCGATAGTCTTCCACCTGGAGCAGAGAGCACTTCCTATTATTTGAGAGAAGAGAACCAAGTGGCTATCCTAGATTATTAGTCTGAAAGTAAGCCCCTTCTATCTATAGGCTTTCCAACAACCCCATTTATTGAATGACTCCTGATCTTTGGCCTAGGCCTATGTCCTCTTTTCCAAACCCCTATCTCCGCCTTCTTTATAAACCCTTCTTTGTGTACCACCTTTCCGCTACTGAACTAGGTGAAAAGCACCTTTTATCCATCTCCGGAAGTCAGTCTTTAGCTGACAGTCCCTTAACTTAATCTGTATTGCCACGTACCGCCAACTCCGTGTGAAGGGTGAGATAGCTGAGTGCTCTTGGAAGGAAAACGGCTATCTCCATTCGCTTCATCGATCACAAGATGTGCCCAGTCTTTCAGGAGGATAAGAAGAGTCGCTTTCCGTCATCTCCTCCGATCCATTCCTTCTAGCTCAGTACTGCTGATAACACCACCAACCTTTCCCGAAGGGAGTTAGGAAGAGCCTCTTTCATACCAGCTTCTATCCCTGTTTCCGGATCTCAAATTCCTTCACTCCAATAACAAAGCTATAGCGACTTCGTACCTTGGACTTTCTCTTTCGAAAGGGGGTTCAACGGGTCAAGGGCAAAGGGCTCAACGGGCTGTACCATTATCAAGCAGCATGAGAAGGAGTCTCTCACAAGCCAATCTATTAGTTCCCCGCCTTGAAAGAAGTGCTTTTCTGTGTGTCTGCAAGAGAAGGGCAAAAGACTGACGGTCCAAAGCGAGTTCACAGGCTAGCAAGACATATGGGTCAAGGGCAAAAGCAGAAGTATTTGCAGTTACTTTAGATCTTGGTCCAGGCCAGTTTCCTGATAGCCCCAAACATTTATCATTCCTTGGATAGCGATTCAAACGAGCGGAATGATTCCCCCGTTCCAACAAAGGAGCTAACAGGAAAAGAAGGAATATCTCCAGCTCTATCTCATATTGCCTACGAGCTCTCGGAGTATCTCACAGCAGTATCGAATAATGAAAAAGAAGGAAAGGCTTGGTGTGGCGAATAAGCCAAGGATAGAGGGGAAGGGGAAGTTTAACCATCTCCTCAAGCCAACTCGTTTTCAAGCTTTTAATCAGGGTAAAGAGCGGCGGGATCGGGATAGGCATTAGGGGATTTGAGGTTTTGGGGTTTCACTTGCAGACCCAGCCCTGCTGCTTTTATTTTATAAGTCTCCTATCCTAAGTTTCTTTCTCTGCATGAATAAAGTTCCGGTAGTTATAGGCCCTCTTTTCTTAATCCCAACTGGCATAGTTCCACATTCTTCCTTGTCCCCGAGTGTGACCTTTTCAAAATCTTTCTATTCATCGGCCTGCATCTTTCCTCGGTTCAATCCAAGAGTCATTGTCGAATGGGTCCGGTCCTTCTTCATAAAAGCTTTTATATCCTTTTAGGGAAAACCCCGGGGAAGTTACAAAAGCATACGAAATCGCTAGGGAACTGGACCTCCTTGCCAGGAGGAAGATTCTTTTTTTATTCATGGCCGGAGATCAAGGCACAGCACAGATCGAAGAGGAATTAGATTTAAGACAGTAAATTTCCCATCATTTGCGCTTAATTCGTATTGGATTCCGCTTTTTCTAATAGACATTGGGGCGTAGCGCTTTTATTTTGAGGATAAGTTTCTATATCCCACTCTGATCTTCTAAAAAGAATAGGTAAGGGGTTAGGAAGACTACGGGCTCGGAGTTTTCAGATGCTCTTAGCCAATCTCGGCCTTCATCAAAGGTAGGTTACTAAACGACGCTCTTAAGTTGGAATTTCGATTCAATGTGGGAATAAAGATTCCTTGCCCTTTCGTAGATGCAGAGAATAAGAAAAGGTCTTATTAGCTTCCAGACTTATACTTTAGTAAGCACAGCCTTTCTTGAAAACAGGAATTCCGTTCTTCCGAACTAACGCACGTGAGAACTCCTCAATATACACTCCCGGATCCATGGCTTATAGAACTCCCTCCTTACTTAGATCTTCGTGACCCTGGTCATAAGTTGGCTTATGGAACTCCCTCCTTACTTACCATACTGCCTTTTTTCTTAGGTAAGTAAGCAGCTTGCTCTTTGCTCATGCGAGGAATTTACTGGGCTGTGCGGAATGTTTGTGACATGTCGAAAATGTGGGCTAACACTAAAATAATGGTTGGGCCGGCCAATTGGCACTACTGCTTAGTTTAGTGAGAAGTTAGGGCTTTTTGTCGAAAGGGTTGGTATGTCTTCGCTTCAGCGAAGATAATAGATAAACTGAGGCGTACTCGATGTCGGAAGGTTTGGCACATTGGTTGATATTGGGCAGGAATTGTGTTCAGGGCATGCTACTGGAAGCAGTCATTACTATCACTATAATAAACTATAAACAATACGGGAAAAACTTCTCTCAGTGTGATGGTCCGGGCACAGTGCTGTCATTAAAGGGGAATAGAGATAAGCCTTGAGCGGTCAGACCAATTACGATCGATTCGCTAAACATTCGAGATGAGCTGCTAAAAGAAGGAAGGGCGATAGAGAGGGGTGGAAGGAAGACAGCCTAGAATGTAAAATCTTTGCTTGGTGAGAGGACATAAAAGAAGTGCTTTTTCTGTGGGTGGATTAAAGAGCGGGGGGTGATAGTTTGATCCACCTTCTCCTTCTTCTTCGGGGTAAACCTCGCTTACGTTTACTTTACCGCGTTGGTAGGACGAGAGGAGAGGGAAGACCTACTCTCATCTTTCCCAACCCAGAAGAGAGCAGATTCGCCTTTTCAGCCCTTTGCTTTGTATCGAGGAGAGCCGAGCAGATTGCAGCTGGATAGCAAACCAGAACCAGGGCATTTTGCCTGTTCCCCTAGAGGAGCTTAAAAAGATAGAATTTCATGTCCATCAACCCCTCTGACCTGACCTGAAGAGATGGCGAGAATCCTTTTCTTTTTGGCTTAGCTTTTCCTGTTCACGACTCCGATCTTCTTTCATCAGCTCTTCTTGCTAACGCCTTCACGAGAGAAGGAAGCCGAGCCAAGAAGTCGTTCGGTTAGAAAGCACTGAAGGTAGGGGGATAAGGAGCGGAAAGCCACTCGTTCACTCTTCCTTTCAAGTTTTTGCTTGGGGGAGTACAGAATCCGTTATATTCTAAGGTAGGAATCGAGCCAAGCTAGCAAGGTAATGAGATAGAAAGCAAGTGACCGGCAGGGTTATTAAAGAGATCAGCGAGTGTAATGCATATGAATGTAGTATTGCAAGAAGAGTCAAAGACTTGATCCTAGCCGCAGCTGCTCTAAGAGATTGAAGCTTGGCCGATGGGAGGGAATTCGAAAATCCGCCGTTGATTTGAGCTCTATGCACGTGGAATACTCCTTTCCATTTCTTCAGGCCCTAGACAGTGTGTCAAATTCTTTTTCCTTCTTTAGTTTTCTAAGGGAGCTATTTGGCTTGATCAGAGGAGTTCCGGGCGAGTAGCTCCTCCTTCTCCCTGAGGGTAACAGTTGGGGTGGGGAATCCTTCTAGTGGAAGAGTTTCATCTGTTCTGGTCTATTTATGCTAACGGGGACAGAGAGCTGGGATACTTATATAAGAATTCTGGGAGTTAGGGTTCGGGGTCACATTTTTCCCTCTCCAGAGTCCAGTCCATGTTTGCATAGAAAAAAGAAGTCTTGGGTAAGCCTTAGGCTAGTGAGTCAAAAGAGGCAGAGTCGTAAGTCATAGCAAAGCTATTTGAATTGGCATACTTCACTAAATTCCTTCCCGATACTCCTTCATCACGTCTTGGGCAACTCTAGCCTTGGAAAAAACATTCTCTCACTTCCCCTTGATTTAATATCTTTTTCAGGGGGAAGTCCTTACTATCCTAGCTGCGCTTCCTTTTCATATCCCGGCAACTAGACTCGCTCCTTAGCCTGTCTGACTCTCGACCTGCTTCAGTCTCGTCTGGCAGCTGGGACTATTGCATTTGCTATACTTTGTTCTCCTACCTTCCGATGTTGCTTACTACCAAACCGACAACTAACCTTGCTTTTCTACTTTATCAGTAACAGCTATATTCGGAGACTTTACCTGAAGAAAAGGGAGACCAAGAACTACTAGGATTCCTAGCTTCCAGCTTTCTAAAAGCTATTTCAGTTAGCCTAAAGTTGTATTTTAGAAAATACCTTGGCAGGATCATTGCGATCCTCCCTCCTATCTTCTTTACTCCGGGCGGGCAGAGTCTCAAAGAGTGCTTCTAAGTAAGCCCCGGAGATTATTCCGGGAAGCTAGGTCAAGGCTATCTGGCAGAAAAGGATTCTAATGGCACAAAGCCGTTCTTCCCCCGTTTCCCCGATCTCCGCTGGCTGCTCGCAGGAATTCATTTTTGAGCTTGATCCTTTCTCGAGAGTCCCCTGGAAATCGAAAGAAATGGGCTAGAGCTCCCAGTCCTTTCAAAGGAATTTCTACCCAAAGGATCGAACTAGGAATCATACATTCGCTGAATGACTCGACAACCAGGTATTTCACTTACCTGCACATAAGCATCCTTTATTCTCTAGAACATCCCATCTCCTTTCATAGCGCCTGTTTCCCGAAAAGAGAGACTTCCTATCAAATCAGTCCCCAGAGAGATCCGTCCTCGGTCTCATTCTTAACATTATCGTTCTACAAATGTAGTTTCGCTTTATAGTTTCGGCTTGTAACTTCCTTTTCTCATAGAGAAGAAAGGCAGGCTAGCAAGACAAAAGCTACCATACCATAATTCGACTGTCATTCCATACCTGAATTATATTCTTTATTAAATAGGTCTGTTAGGGCGAATGCCCAAGGACGAAGAGGATTGCTCAGGCTTGAACAATAGGTTTATTCACCGACTAGGCCAGCTAGGAGCGTTGAGGCCAAATAGCGGGGAAAGGGTCCTCAAAATCGGGCAAGCATTGAACCTGCCCTGAATTCAGCTTCAGAAAAAAGAAGGTCAACCGCTCCAACAGAGTGAGAGTTGCTTTCCAAACCCAGCAGGAGCTTAGTTTATTAATCAGAAAACTGGCACTAGCCGTCGAGCAACAGCCGCTATTGGACTTAGAGGCGATTAGAACTTCTAGAATATGAGAAAAAGTTCCCTACGCGGAAGATGTTGATTATCCCTCTCCTTCTCCTGCTGCTTTAGCTTTAGCCTTTTCAGTCCCTCCCCAAGAGTTGTATAATGCCTCTGTAAGCCCCCCAAATATAGATGTCTCATTCATGCCTGTCTGTTTATTCCGGGGGATCCGCAAGTGCTTATCCCCCCAAAAAAGCCGGAGAGTAGGAGTGGGTCTCACCGGCTATAATCAGGGAAATCGAGTGTTCAGTCAATTGACTCAGAGAGGACCCCTTAGCCATTCCTCAAGGAACTAAAAGGTGGAATTCCTGTGTTTATTGACTGTGCAAAAGAGAAGCTACCAGTTAAAGCAGTTAGTTTGCTACTGCGCGAGGCCTTAGTCCCGTGTCCGTCCTTCCCTAAAGCTCGACATGAAAGAAAGCTTTCCCTGCCGGTCGTATAAAGCCTTGTTTTCTTTTGTTCTGGGAAAGAGAGAACCTGTATTCTATGCCAGGATTGATGGTGAGAGCTAAAAGTCATATACGTTGCATTGGCCAATTCGACGTTGGCAGGAGTATGCACCTCTTCTAAGTTACTGTCGTGATAATGGAGTCCCACTTCTTGCTTGTGGTACACCACCGGAGGTATCTCTTTTAAAAACATTTGGCAACTTGTCCATCCGGAATAGAGTCAGAGATCGAAGACCTGTATGGGACGCTGTTTCGGTTCTATGCTTTGAATCCGTGCATGGAAGATCACAGACCACCCGAAGAATGAAAGGGAAGGCGGCTAAGCTTAAAATATTACTTCGCTACCTTTCTCTGAGCTCCTAGGCAACAGATCCTACTCCCTAAGAAGAGTCATTAAGAGAGGGATCCATTTAAAGGAATTCGTGCTGATTGCATAACTTCGGGTACTATCAAGGCTCACACTACAACAAGAGTCCGAGCGACTAGGAACAGGCTTGAATAAAGAAAGAGACTCGTACTCTTTGCGCTGACTTTACCAATTTGCTTATTAATATTAACAAACACAGCCATCTTCGCTTACCCCTGTGCCTACCAATGATACAGGCTTACCTCAGAGCCGAAGCCCTTATAATTGTTTCCACTTTCAGAGACTGACTTGCGCCATAAGTACTAGACTTTGATAAAGGAATGGGGAGACGAAGATATTTAATACTTGAGTAAGGGGTATACTAATAGAAGTCCTTTTTCTTTCACGGCAGGAATAGCACAAATGAATGATTAATAGAATATCCATGTCCCCACCCTAGCTAGAAGAAAGAAAGGGTATGTATGCCTGCGCGTAGAAGACCTAAAAAGCCTAAGCCTAATTCGGATCCGCCTATGAAAAGTAGTTCCCCGTGGAAAGCGAGAGAGCTGTTGATGGAAGAGGAATCATCGGGTTGTTCGGTTCTGAGCTTGGCCTAAGAAAGGATTGACAGAGACCCCTTTTGTTTGCTTTTCCTGTTTGCTACCTAATAAGCAATTGACTCTTTGTTTGCGATTCTTTCAAGGAAGACTCAGATCCAATATCGGTAGCGGAAGAATTAGACTTGTCTAAGCCTGAGAACAGAATCACACCATAAAGTCAAGCTATACAGTCGAAGGCTCTCTCTCTCCCAATACCAACTAATAATATGGTCAGGTTGTTGTACATCCGAAAGTACATCGATTAGAAAAGAGGGGGCGCTAGACCCCGCCTCTTCTTCGCCAATCACCACGCGGCAAGTGAAGTATTCCATTGTCATTTCATACGATAAGTCCACCCCGAATTCCTGCATTTTACGTTGGAGCTCCTGACTGATCTTAATCAAGAGTTCCTCAGAAGTCAGCTCCCGGAATGTGTCTGAATCAGAAGCGGAACTAGACATGAATGCATCATCTGAATCAGAAGCGGAACTATTGGAGACCTGTGGGGCCCCTATATAACAACTTATTGGAGACTAGAAATCTAATATCTATTCCGGGATCGGAGCTATGAGCTGAAATGGGACCGGGAAGATAGCCCACCGCTGGAATTTGCTCTCGCTCGTTCCCGCCTGTCTTCTTCCCACTATAGTGAGAGATCTTTCACTTCACTATAGCAGGAACCTCGCTAACCTTTTCGGCCAGTTACTCTAAGCGCTGAGGCCCCCTACAGCTTTCTCACAAATTAGAAAACGAATAAGATTCAAAAAGCCCTCTTTGCATTAATGATGGCTTTTTGAATCTTATTTGTTTTTTTGTCTTCATCTTGTTGGGAGGTTTCTATCTGCCTGGGGAGCTTTGGCTTCTCATTAAAAACCCCTCATTTATTGATGGGGGGGTTTGTGTTATCTATCTTTCTTTTCTCTATCTGCCTTTTCTCTATACTCAAAATGGAGTTCACGGAGAAGAAAGAGGCCCGCTACCGAGCTAATCTGGCAACTTTTGAGAGGCTCATCGGGTCGGGAAGTACTCCCGGGAAAGAGAGGGATAAGGAAAAAAGAGAAAAACAAAAAAGGAAGAGGGGCAAGGAGGCCACGGAGACCCTTCTGCGGGGGTATAAAAACACCCTGGTCCGCCAACTCAGTATACTCCATGAGGCTGTTTTTGAGGGGGAACCGGTCCCGAGTGCCGATCTCTGGATCGAGGCGGTGAAAGAGCACCTGCGTTTAGAGAAAACAATCTCTGATGACGCTCTATTCGACAGTCTTGTCGACTTCTCCGGTAGCCTAACGAAGAAACCGGGGACGATGTCTTTTTGCGATTGCGCGAACTTCCGCGCCGTGGTTGAAATTGCACGGGGTGGGAGAGCTTGAGGGGGGGTGGAAACTAAAAGCAGTAATCTCTGCCCAAAAAGAGAGGGAGAGAGAGATCTCTCGTTAGGTCTTGCGAATGTCGCATTGCTCACGGCAAATATCTCGCCGAAAGGTAGGAGGGGTGCCGAGATCCTGGTCAGCGGGATCTTCCCATCACGATCGACTAAAAGGAGAAGTCGCCCAGAGATATTGGTTCAAATCCAATTCGTGAGAAGAAGCCAATCCAGAGTCCGTATCCCTCAACACAACCCTCTATAGAGATGCTGTGCGACTATAAAGAATGGATCTTTCTCCTCTAAAAGGCTATGGCTATCTCCGAGAAGGAAGAGGGGATTTCTTTGGGGAAAGTAAAATACAAACTGCCTTGGCTGGCAGCTAATTGGAAAGGACTGTCATCGAAGTTAGATCGGCTGGAGATAAGCGGATGTATCCGGGTCCAAACATCACATGCCTTAACTAAGTTCTTGTTCTGATTGCGTGCGCCTAGAGCCGATCTGTCTTTTCTTATGATAAGGAAGGGAGCATATTCTCTTTTCCTGCCTTTGGTTTTTACAAATGAAAAATGGGCTAGGGAAGTCGAAGATAAGCCACGTCGAGAATGGTCGGTGAAAGGTATGTAAGCCGACACTGAGGCAGAGACATATGCTCTTCTTTCAGCAAATGAAGAATATAATTTTCTCCCTTTCAAGGCTCGATGTAATTGAGCTATAGCGAAACTCTTGGGAGGCAGATAAGGAGATATAAAGAATATTCTTTGTGGCAGAAGACCTCCTTACTTAATTCCTTCAAACAAACACACTATTTGAGATTCCTAATGGGCTAGCTTCACGGTCTCTATATAGATCGCCTCTAGGTCTCAATAGAATGAAATTAGTGCTGGAAAGAGAGAGACAGTTAAGAGGTGCGTAGCGCTTCATACAAGTATGCCTCTATCAATGACTTTAGTCATAAAGGAGGTAGGGAGGGAATTTCCGGTGGAGCGGTTCGAGAACTGCCGGCTCGGTTCATCGATGATGCTAAAAAACTTTAGACGCGATACCTTCCACAAAAAGCTATTTTTCCTAACTCAAGATAGAGCAAGGAGGAGAAGGCAATCCAACAAAGTCCTCTAGACGGGAAGGACTTCGAAATTGAAAATTAGTGGAGTACCCTGTTTTTTGCTGTCTGGCTTGCTTGTGAAACTGGGGAGTTAGACAGATCGCCTTCTTCAGCTGGCTTTCCAGGTAGTGCTGTGGCTAATACGACGGCTGGAGAGGGGCGGACTATCCCTTGTTCCACCTTGGCTCGAAACAACTTATTTCCTTGGGGCTTTGGCCGTTCGCGGGTTACGGTGCAAGTTTCCTACCTTTCCTCTTGTGCTGGTGGATGGATGGCTTAGGAATTGAGAGTTCCTATGACAATGGCTTGCTTGTGTACGAGTTACCTTCAATGACTGACTTAACTGAAGAACTTAAAAAAGTGGATTTGATTGACTTTACTTACTTTCTTTTATAAAACTCTTCTTCTCTTTTGGTCACAATAGTAATTGCCTATGGTCAGCTCTGCTACTAAAGGTGGTTTCATTCGTCTTTCGTCCGCCTCGCCTTCTTTCGTTTGGTTGTTCCCAAATTTTTGAATAGAAGGTAAAAATTCCCAACGTGCATTGCTAGTTATCATTTCGCGCATCTGCGCTCCATCCGTTCTCTACGCTTCTGCATGAGTAAGATTTATATATAATGTGGATCGACTAATTCATTCGGGTCGATAGGAAAAATTCTAAGGAGCTTAGTTTGATGCAATACCGCACAACAGGGTCGAGGGGGTGTTTTCAGCATCTCAGTCGTCGATGTTTGGCATTCGACTTTTTGAAGGCCGAATGTTGATTTATGAACTCTATTCCGAATAAAGTCTAAGAAAACGAGTTTCCTCCCGTATTAGAGTAACCAAAAGAGAAAATCTAATAGTCAGAAGTAGCTACATTCGCATAAAACTGTATCTGTGTGTGAGGACGAGTACACTAAGTTCCTTCAGTATCAAGCAGCAAAGCTGTAATCTGTTCCTACTGCATCATTCGCCCTACCTTTCTAGGGCCTTTTTTTTGTTGGGATACGGTAATATAGCTCCAGCGAAACCCGTCTATTCATTCGTTTGTAGCTGAATTTCTCTTATTCGGATAACATTCATTCCTGCTGTTTGTGGGTAGTCTTCTCGGTTTATCCTCTGTAATAAGAGGTAAGAGTAGTAGGAGCGATACCGTTGTAGCTAGAGCAGTCAATCCCTTTCTCGAGAAAGTGGTAATGAAGGGTCTGTAGTAAGCAAACCCAGTAGCTGCTCTTAGTAAGACCAGTCACAGGGATATATCGCTAAAAACCAGAGAAAGGTCGATTCTTTTGTTTTCCAAGTAATGTGAAGTAGGTAAAGATTTAAGAAGAGTTTGTCGAGCTATGATTCTAAAAAGAGGGGTAAGAAGTGAAAGCTACATCAAGCTCTGAAAGAAGGTAAGAAAGACCAGAGTTGGGGAGAACTCATATGTCCCAGGCAGGAGAAGATAGACCTTGTCTTGGCATTTCCGGTGAAGGAGAAGGAAAGTAAAAAGGTCTTCCATCTCCCGCAGCAACTAATAGGTCTTCGTAAGCTAGGTACCTTTCATATGACAGAAAAAACTAGCAGGAAGGAGTTGTGAAAGAAAAAGCTGCTTGACTCGCCGCTGGTGCTATTACAGAATCGGTTGTTAACGTAACCGCTGATGGAGGAATTACCGCTCTTACTCTATCTGGTGGTGAAGTAACAGATATTATGGAATCCGCATTCGGATTGGGAAT
>CAOJBJ013632858.1:0-13589 GCA_948291685.1 Euphorbia celastroides | reverse complement strand
GATGGCCAAGTGGTATTTTCAATATAATGAATGGCTTCGCCACTCTTGAAGAATGGGCCATTTGCCTTTTCGGAGATTCGAAGAGGGTGAATATAAGGGGGTGCTTAATATCTGTGATCTGTTCCAACAGGGGGTCTCTTGATGATTATTTTATCTTAGTATTCTATTATATGTCTCTCTCCCTCGGTGGAGATGCGGGGTAGTGGTATTTATAGGGGCAAGTTCCTTTGTGGGGTCTCTCCATTGGGCCTTGTTCTGGGTTTCTTTAATTGAGTCTCATTAGTTTTAGGTGGGTCTTTTGATGGGCTTCGGGAAGCCCATTTCATATATGTTTACCAACTTGTCCCTCCCCCCAACGTTGTGTCAGATATTTCATATCGAACTACAGACTTCGATGGTCAAGTGGTATTTTCAATATAATGAATGGCTTCGCCACTCTTGAATAATGGGTCATTTGCCTTTTTGGAGCTTCGAAGAGGGTGAATATAAGGGGATCTCTTGATAATTATTTTATCTTAGTATTCTATTATATGTCTCTATCCCTCCGTGGAGATGCGGGGTAGTGGTATTTATAGAGGTCAAGTTCCTTTGTGGAGTCTCTTTATTGGGTCTTGTTCTGAGTTTCTTTAATTGAGTCTCATTAGTTTTAGGTGGGTCTTTTGATGGGCTTCGGGAAGCCCATTTCATATATGTTTACCAGCTTGTCCCTCCCCCCTAACGTTGTGTCAGATAATTCATTACGAACTACAGACTTCGATGGCCAAGTGGTAGTTTCAATATAATGAATGTCTTCGCCACTCCTGAAGAATGGGTCATTTTCCTTTTAGGAGCTTCGAAGAGCAGTAAATGGTAAGCCACTTCCTCTTCTCTTTTTTATTTTGTTTGCTTCCAAATTAAATTTATTTCTCCTTGATCGTATGTTGAAAGTATGACCAAGAAAAAATCCAAGGAATTGAGGGTTGGTTTTATGGAGTTGGGTATTGAAGGTCATCCTGGTATCTATAATGTACACTCTTACCATCGGAGGTTTCTTCTTTTGAAAAAGTCGGAGCCTTTTCGCCATAACCTGGGGTTTTTCACGGAGAAGTTGAGAAAAGAGCTAAGGTATATTGCTTTGTATTATAAGGTGATTCTAGCGAGTATTAAGAGACCTCCCAAACCTGAACTGTCACTACCTAATGCTTATTCTCATCTGGTGCGGGATAACTTGAAGATGATATCATTGGCATATAGCATGGGGCGCCCATATTGGTTATCAAAATGTGGTTTTGAAATGAGATGTGACACGTATTTAGGCAATTAATAGGCAAGTTATCATTCATCAGGTTCAACTATTGGTAGGGCTAAGATTCCCATTTCATTTTACGTTTTTTTTTGTGTTGCAGGAATTTCAGTTATGCCCATCACAAATTCATCCATACGGGTGGAAAGTTCTAGTCTCCATGTATTGGGGCGGTATTTCGTTGATTATACTATCCTCATGTTCCATCTCGGACGACCCATGCGATTTTCAAAGCGTTTGATTCAAAATTGGTAGTTAACCTCGAAAAGAGGGTGTCTGAGTGGCGAACTGACTTTTTCATCCTTTCCTCACCTCGGGATTTTCCTTTTCCAACAAAGTGGAACGAGACTCCTGGAGAACCTAAAGGTTGGCTGAAAGCACGGGGGTAATTCGTGAATAGAGGGGGTGCCTAATATCTGTGATCTGTTCCAAAAGGGGGTCTCTTTATGTATATTTCATCTTAGTACTCCATTATCTATCTCTCTCCCTCGATAGAGATGCAGGGTAGTGGTATTTATAGGGGTCAAGTTCTTTTGAAGGGTCTTTCTATTGGGCCTTGTTTTGGGTTTCTTTAATTTAGTCTCATTAGTTTTAGGTGGGTCTTTTGATGGACTTTGAGAAGTCTGAGCGGGCGAACCTTCTCCTCCCGCACCCTATTCCGCCGGCTAGATCGGCTTTCGGGAGTCGCCGGTTCTGTGGGTGAGTTTGAAAATGATATTCTATCACGAACCTGGAAGGCGGACAAGGGTCTCCTGTCACGGCACATACTCGTAGCGGGAGGAAGATCTTGCGTCAGAATCGAGCCAAGGGGCCCAGATATCAAGGTCTGAATACCTCGTATCTCGCATTAAAAGACATTGGGCCGGCTATGATATGCCAAAACATTTGGTTTTAAAAAGATCAGAAAACTCATCGCTTAATAGCGAATCGTTTTCATAAAATACAGTTTTGGAGTCACCACCTGGTTCAGCTCACAACCAGGAATTAACAGAGAAATGGGTTCGTGAAAAAAGTTTACTCATGACATCGATCCAACATTAGCAATGATATACCATAAAATGGCTCACATTAGTGTGTATACTTATAGGTTATTTTATTACATGCTTGCTTTATATACTTTGAGTAATTTAAATAGTTTATGGTCAGAGCATACTTACAGGGTATCCTTGTGTTTGTTCACGATAAGAAATCCAGAATCATGAACATATGCTTTATTATGCAATCAATCAATGCAATAAAGTTGGGCGTAATAGCCAAGAACCCTCAGTTACCTTTCCTTGAGGTTGGTTTTTCCTTTGGGCCGGTTTGGGACCGATTGTGTGTTGATCAAGAGAACTTCGGAAGCACTCTGGGTTGGATTTTGGTGATATCCGAGCAAGATTGGATCTTTACTTAGGTAGAGTTTTGACTAGGATCGAAGCTTTAGAGGACAATCCCTAGCTATAGAAGGGTATATGATTTGAAAGCTTTGGGAATTTCGGCAGAGTTTCAAGAGGAAATGGTATAGAAAAGGCTTAGAGCTGGAGCCTCTACTATCCTAATAGTGGGTTACCCGAGGTGCGGGGCTTAGAGTGAAGTCGGTCGATGCCTAGGGACTAGGGTCCTTTGACAGCTTCAAGATCGGGTTTTTCGGGGGAAAGACTCGATCAGGAATGCCTAAAAATGGCTTTGGAATGACTTAGAAAGCTTAGAAAGGCTTTAGAAAGGATGTCGTCAAGTCTCAGGATGTTTTGGAACTTGAGAGGTGTTTGAGAGGATTTGAGGGATGTTGAGGTGTGTTGGAATTAAAGGAGGAGAAGGCTTTTTATAGCTATCTCGGGGTGTCAATCTAGCCGATCGGCTAGAACACACCTTCTGGAAGACGACACGTGGCAATCATCCAGAGGGTCAACTAGTCGTCAAATGCACAGTAATTTTGACTTTTCTGTAAAAACTCTTTCAAGAGAATTTTGTATAGTTTTTCGGGTTTTTCGAGATTTTTCTGGTTTATGGTTTTTGAGAGATTTCTGGTTTTTCGGAATTAAGGCTTTGAAACATTGGGTGGAATCAAGGTTCCGGATATTTCTAGAATTTTTTAGAATTCCAGGGCATTTGAACATTTCTGGAATTTTTGAGAATTCCAGGATTTTCGACATTACAGAATCAGGGCTCCAGAATCATTAGGAATCAGGGATTCCAGACATTACGGAGTCAAGGCTCCAGGATCATTAGGAATCAGGGATTCCAGACATTACAGAGTCTAAACTCCAGGGGTTTTTGGGGGACATTGCGGAGTCAGGGCTCCAAACATTTGGTCATTATGGAGTCTATGCTCCGAACATTTTTTGGGTTCACAATCGGTCTTCTGCTGGCTCCATCGGGATTTTGCCCATACGTTGAAATAGGTTAAACATTCATCATCGGGCTGGATGGACCGTGCTCACAGGAAGCCCATTTCATGTATACAAATAGTTATTATAAATTTCAATTATTATGTGTGAATTTAGAGCAATAAGGCGAAATTGAAAAAAATTAATTCATCAATGTAGCGTTAGAAAATAATGAGGCACAAAGCCCTAGGAATTTTCCAAGCATTGCCACCACTCTTCGGGCTCGCAACCGCCCTTCAATCGCTCTTGGTGTCGCCATCCTCTTGTTCATTATCTACAGAGCGAAGCCCAAACTCACTTCTTTTCCACTTGATATCGTAAGTTCTCATTTTACCTAATTTTCCTTTTTGCTTTTGCTTCTTGAACGAATTGTGTTGTAATTTCATATGATATGAGATTATTCATGCACTTACTAGTTCAATTGGAACCTTGAACGTTAAAATACAACCTGTTATACATGAAATCAGTCCAGATAAAATGCAAATTTGGAGTATCCATATAGAAAGGCATCATGTAGTGGATACAGTTTGTCAAGATTCAAGAGCTTTTGATCTGGGGGAAATAATGAGCACACCCAAGTGAATGATATACTTGATGGTCTTAACACCACTTCCAAACCTAAAACTCTAAGGTGATGGAATTATGGTCATGCCTAATTATATACCATTTACCTTACTCAACAATCTCAACACAGTTGAACAGAAAAATGAAATTCCGCTTTCTATAAGTACCCAAAATGGAAATATAGCCCCACCGAAACTTCATTTGTATCTCAATCAGATGCTTGATTTGAATGTAATAAAATATAGATGAATAGAAGACTTAAATATGATTAGTGTTCTCAGCCATTGCACCTCTCTTATGGGTGTAATAGCCTAACATAATTTGCTTTGTTCTGTTGATTTCGATTTTACTCCATAAATAGTCATTAAGCGAACCAAACGCTTCCTATAGGCTATCATGCTTAGTTAATGAAGATCCAAATTTCAGCCTTTGTGCACTGCCTCTGTTTCTTCTGAAAGATTGAACTTTTTGGTGAATCTTTTAATGTTAGATCCCTCCTTTTTGAGGAATCTTCTAAATCTTCTAGTAAAGGAAGTCATTTCTTCTCCCTCATCTCCTGAATTAGATCCAAATTCTTTTGCCTCAAGAACAAGATACTTTTTATTCTCTTCGAGTTTCTTCTCCTCTTGACTATATTTTTTCAGACATAGTTCTCGAGTCATCAGATTTTCTATGAGTTCATAATAGGAATATATTCTTAGATTGTGAGCCTCTTCGATAACAGTCTTCTTCTTGTCCCATTCTTTGGTAAGGCTTCGAAGAATTTTCTTCACTTTCCTCTTCGTGGTGTAGTTTTTATTCGGTTGCTTGAGTTGATTTACCAAATTGATGTATCTAAAACTCATGTTGCTTATGGACTCTTTGGGCATCATTCTGAAGGTTTCAAATTTTTCGATTAGAAGATCGATCTTTGTGTCATTTTCTTTGCTCGTCCCTTCATATGTGATTTCAAGCTTCTCCTAAATCTCCTTTACTGTTTCACACCCTAAGATCTTATTTTATTCAGCAATACTTAGACCACGGTTGAGTAAAGCAATGGCTTGACTCTTTCATTCTTCTAAAGTCATTATCATCCCATTGAGATGTTAGTTTAGGCATTATAATGTTATTAAAAGTGTGTAACATAGGGTCCTTCCTTGATAGTGATCCAAGCATACATGCATTAAACTTGGATAAAAATTTTCATCCGATTTTTAAAAAATATATAATGTTCATCTCTCAAAAGACGAGGTTTAGGAATAGACATTCCTTTGAGAAGGAGTTGGGAGTTGACATCAGCCACTATAGATTTGAAGAATATGTGGATCTTTGGTTCGAGATGGTTAAGTCTTTTTAGATGAGCTCTTGCTCTAATACCACTTGTTGGTCCCTTTCAAGTTGATAAACGAATCAAAGAAGAGTGTATGACCTTTTTTCACTGATTAAAGTTAAGTAAATAATGGAAGTTGAAAGAAAAAAAGATAGGGTCTCTCAAACCTTAGCCGTCGCCGACTCAATTTTCTTACCATCGATGGTTTCTTAATCGCATCATCATGGCCTGCAATTGCAGTTATCTAGACCTCTTTCTTGAGGTTTCCATACCTTTCATGCACTTCAATGCATTGAAGAAAAGCTCCAAACCGAGTTTGGAGATCCCTTTGAAAGATTCGATCAATCCATCGACCAAGCAGAGTTTGGAGATCCATTTGAATTCACTTAATCCGTTATCCTCTGCAGCGAAGCCCTCTTATGCTGCAAATGCCCCTGATCAGGTTCAATCCTTGCGCTCTTCTTTTTCGGAACAATCTATGATTATGGACGCAGGTGATGGCTATAGAGCCATTAAAATTTCCCAATCTGGAATCATGCATCGCTTCTTGTCGCAATTCTATCATTGGGAGGTTGATCTTGTTGACAGGTAATTCACCATGGAAACATGTGGATTTAAAAAGCAAATTGAATTTGATTTGGAAAAGGAACCTTGATTGGAAGCTCATCTCACTCGGGCGTGGGTATTTCCATATTATTATGCTGAATTTGGAAGCTATGCAATCTGTGTGGCGTATTGGGAATCTTAATTTGTCACCGGGAATCATGCGATTTTTATGTTTCTAAAATCTAGAACTCGGTTGAATATGAGAGAGTCCCTACTCTTTGCTTGATTTGTCAAAGCCTTGGTTATATTGCAGCTAACTGCGAGCGGAAGGCTAAACCTCTGAAAAGAACAAAATCCTATTAAAAGCGGGAGATCTTTTTCTAGATTATGGAGAAGAAAAAAGCATAATTTTAAATCCCCGAATGAGCACAACCCCTTTTCGAGAGACCACAGTGTTGATTCGAAGAATATGAATAGGGTGGATAATGTTTCTTCTCCTCCACGAAGAGAAGGAAGGGAGCCAGTCTCCTAGGAGGATTTGTGTGATGATTCCGAGGAGGATTTGATTGAGTTGGATTTCGAGGTGTTTCAAATGGCTATTGCTACTAAGAAAATTACTCTCCGAGAAAACTCAGCTAAAACTCGGGACAAGCAAGTTGCTTCCCAAATTGAGAAGTCATTTTCAGCTCTTTAGCTGCAAGCTGTTGCTAAACCGAAACAGGTGCATTATGGTTTTCAAAGGGATCCGAGAACTATTGGGAAGATGGTTGAAGCCAACGAAGAATTTAGGGAAAACATCAAAAACCTCCCCTGAGGTTTCATTGTTTTTGAAAAACAATTCTGAGGTTTCATTTTTTTCAAAAGCAACCTGGATGATTCCAAACGTTTTCAAAAACATACTTTTCCATCTAAGAGCTGTTAACTGATGAGGTGGCAGAAGGGTATTGTGGTCAAATTTAACTTTTTAACCCTAGAAACCCATTTACACTAATCTTAAACCATTTACCCATTAATTTAACCCAAATAAGATCTACCCATCATCAACCCTAACCCTAATATATTCAACCCATCGCCGGCGCCGGTGCCGGCGCTGAAAATTCACGATTCCGACAAAACGTCATCGGAAAGTCGTAGTTTCCCTCTCCTATATTTTTGTTCACCGAGAAACATTCCATTCACCGAAAAAATTTGGATCCGTCGAATACTCAACCCGCCGCTCCTCATCGCCGGGAATCGCCGACTTCTCTTTCCTCGCCAAACCCAGCCTCACCACTGATCTCTCTCCAAGTCAAAACTCCGATTTCTCGTCAAAATCCAGACCCCAGCATAAACCAAAACCCCAAACCCTATTTTCGATGAAATTTCTAGATCTAGAAAATTGAACTCAGAAACTGCAAAGATCAAAACAAACTCAGAAACTAAACATAGAAACTCAACAATGAACCGTGAAAACTAAAATCAGTCGATTTACCATCAAAACACGTCACAACTAGATCCTCGCTAGGAAAACGAGAGAGAACAGCGACGGGATTTTGACGGGAAATCGGGGGCGGTGAGTCCAAATCTGAGGTCAAAAGCTAAAAGGGCGGCGGTGAGTGCAGATTTAAGGTTGAAAGCCAAAAAGGCGGGATTTTGATGGGATTTGGGGTCGCCTGAGTCGGGATTTTAATTGGAAGCCTTCTATGTCAAGAAAAAGAAAGTTTTTTCGATCTCTTCTCGAGAGCAACATACGCGTGGCTATCAATATGGTCATTAGGCTCCTTCATTGGAGGTTTTTCTTTGTTTGATTTTTAATTGTATTTTTCTTTTTATTTTAATAAAGAAGAGCCGGTTTTTGCCGAGCTCAATTTTTATTAAAAAAAAAATGATGGCAGTTTAAAACTTTGATTGTCCGAATCTAGAGTAGATTCTCGGAGCAGGTAGTTTATGAGAAAATTTCAAGCATAGAAACTTTAGAAAATAATAAACAACAGTTTATCCTGGTTCGACCTTGTCTACTCTAGTCTCTAGATTTTCTGTTGGGTTTTAATCCACTATGTAATTCCTTTCACAGGTAGGAATTAAGCCAAGTACAAGTTGTCTTTAGAGTTCATCCTCTAGATGTAGGATATATTACTAAGCTTCTCTCTCAGAACTATCTAAGTCCTTTACAAGTTTGGAATATAACACTCTAAACTCTCTCCAATCATAGAGTCGAGTCCCCTTCTTTCAAACTCTCTTGAGAGTGAAAGGTTTAATAAGATTTCTCTCTTTTTAAAATCCTAGAACAAATATGATTTAATTTGTGTTCTCTTGGTGATGATCAACTAATTACCTTTGACTTTGAACATAACTCGAGAGCTTCAAGAAATCAGCCACTTCTTCAATTGTTGAGTCCTCTACTTATAGATTGGGCAATAAATGCTACCGTTGGAGAAGCCTTGATTTTAATCATTGAAGAAGTTTGAATATGGCGCATTTGGTCCGTTGATTGCTCCGTTAGACACAATCAAATGCCAGTTGCATTTGTTGGAGTTCATGCACCAATTAGAAATTAGCGAAGTACAAGATTTTGGTCTAATTCTGATCCACGTAGTTGTTCGGGTCTGTGCTTTATACGCTCTCTTTTCATTGGCGGAAGATGAAAGGGTTGGTAGCTTTTTATTAGAGTTAAGTCTGTTGTCATTGTTTTCTTTTGTGATCTTCAGCTAACAACGTCCACTTTATCTTTGACTTGAATTTAATGCTCATTAATTCTTTGCGAGGGTTTGCGCTAAATGGTTCCAGCTCATAGAGTCCGGATCTAGATTCTGGAATGTCATCTTTTCTTTGTCTTTCAGTTGTCTCTTTGTCTTTTGGTTTTATTTACTTCAATCTTTGTGATATTCAACATTGTTCGGACCTTAAATATATTTTTTACTTTCTCATCTGAATCGGCAAAATGCTCCAACAAATCTTTTTCTAAGTCGTAAGAAATTTTTTAAAAGTACAGAAACCTTTATTATTTAATATTGTTTTTGCGCTTTTACTAAATTAAATAATGAGAAAGACACTTATCATGCTTATAAGAAAAAAAAGCCTCCTTACAAGTTGGTTTGATCAACTGGATGAGAAACACTTCAGAAATTTATACATATAGAAAGTAAATTCGAAAGTTTAATTTATTCTTTGACTATGAGAGAAATGGGGTAGAAATAGATAGTGAAAATTGTGATAATGTGGCACATGAAATAGATGATTATATTAATGATATTTCAAGTGTCTTAAAAATAGATAATTTACTTTCAAAAGAGTGTTAGACTAGCTAGTCCATTAATGTAGAGATTTATAATTAAATAATGATAATAAAAAGTTTCTAACAATAAAAAGAGAATATTACAAGAGTGTAATTAAATAATAATTAATTTGATGACATGATATTCTGTTTAGTTGTTTACATGTAAAAAATTAAATAAATTATTGTCTACATTTATTGTGTCATATCATTTTGAAAAGAGAAAATAAATATCTAATGTATAAGCATTTTATTGTTCAAAGTTTATTCCTAATTATGTGTTAAGACTTAATACTATGGTTGGAATATATAAACTATAAAGATCTCTTAACAAAATTGTAAACAATTCTCGTAAAATAAATAAAAAACTATTTTCAATTATTATTTGTTTATATTTATGCGAATTAAGAGAGCAATAACCCGGAAATCGATACAAATTTATTTATTAGTGTACAAGTTATAAAAGGGCAAGGCACAAAACCCTAGGCGTTTTCTAAGCATTGCCGGCACTCTTTCGGATCGCCACCGCCTCGGAGTCACTCTTGCTGTCGCTATCTTCTTGGTCATCGTTCAACTACAGCATTATAGAACGAGCAGAAAACCCACTTCTTTTTCTCTACATCTCGTAAGTTGCTGATTGTACTAAATTTGTTTTTTCGATTGCTCATCTTGTTCTTTCGCCTTTGCTTCTTGAACGAATTGTGTTGTAACTTCACATGATATGAGATTTTTCATGCTCTTACTAATTAAATTGAAACCTTAAGCGTTCAAATAGAAACAGTTTTGCATGAAATCGCACTGCAACATGATAAAAAAAATCAGAAAAACATGTATATTCTTCTATCCCTACATTATAAAATGCAAATTTGGAGTATTGTTTTCCAAAGCTGGTTTTGATTTGCAGGGTTTACAATAAAGATGTCAAAGAAGAAGGGGAAGGCGAATGTGTCGGGTAAGCCAAAGCATTCTCTCGATACAAACCGCAAGAGTGGAGCTAGCTCTTCTAAAAAGCGCGGTGCTGCTACAGTGCGCCGCCTGAAAATGTACAACAATAAACCGATAAGAAACCACAAAGGGAAAATCTTGAAGCACGATTTCCAGTCCCAGCAGCTTCCCAATACTCGAATTCAACCTGATCGCAGTTGGTTTGGTGAGCTTGTTTACCATTGTTCTCATCTAATCTGTTTGCTTGCCCTCACGTCAGCATCAGGGGGCTGTTGGGTATATTTTTGCCAAGTTTGATTTTTGTCAAGTTTGGGGGGTTAGTGGGTCTTTTTGCCAAAATCTGGGGTTGGCGGGACAAAACGAGAGTTTCGGGGGACAAAAGATAAATCATACCAAGTTTAGGGAGCTAGGTATGCATTTAGGCCATTCAAAATATATTGCTTCGAGTGTAATTTTGACATTTTTTGAGTAATCTGAGTTTTATTGCAGAAAATTCGAGGGTGATAGATCAGAAAAAGCTTGAATTCTTCCGTGAAGAGATGGAAAGTCGGATGTCAAGTAACTATAATGTCATATTGAACGAAAGAAAGCTGCCTCTATCGCTTTTAAATGGCCATGAGAAGGTATTATTCATCTTTATTTCTCTTATATGTTCTTTTAGGATTGATTGAATGGCCATATTTTCCAACAGAACAGACCCTCACAAATGCATGATTCTAACGTTCCTCAAAGTCACTGGAGAAAAAAAAGCTTCAAAACAAAAAGTTCATTGGATTTAAAGTGAACAGAACTACAGAAGGTCGTGGATTGGTTTGCTACTGGGGATGATAGAACAAGCATGGATGTAAAAGACAAGTCAATTTGATTTGCTTTTGGTAACTTAAGGCTACTCTGACAAAGAAGACTTATTTGTTTACAACTATTGTTTTGGATACCCTCTAGTTTTCATATGGCCATTAGGTGTTCTACTACTTTTTCACTTAATTCAATTGGCTTGTCATGATTTGTTGTTTATTTCATTTATTGATTTATTCCAAAACCGTTTCGCATATACACAACTTCTGTTTGCCTAGTTCATTCTTGGACCAAATTCAAAGAGAGTATCACAATACTATAAGATAGATGTATGTTATTTTCATGTTAAAATTTCCCTCTACACCTAGCAGAAAGATGGGAGATGTTGATCATGTCTTATAAATTAAAAGATAAATAAAAGGATTTTAACATAGGCTACATCATGAATTTTATTTCTACAAAATGTGCCTCAATGTATTTTAATAAGATTTCTTCATGCCCCAGTTGATTGTTGTGGGCAGGCGTTAGAAATAATTTTAATCTTTTTTTCTCTCTTTTTTTTTTTTTTGTCTCTTTTATCGGCCGTCAGAAGGTATCATTCATCTTTTATGTTTTTTCGTTGTAAAGATTTTTGAGGT
The DNA here is from genome assembly GCA_948291685.1 of Euphorbia celastroides. Classification (NCBI taxonomy): domain Eukaryota; kingdom Viridiplantae; phylum Streptophyta; class Magnoliopsida; order Malpighiales; family Euphorbiaceae; genus Euphorbia; species Euphorbia celastroides. The sequence continues at coordinate 1,888 of CAOJBJ013632858.1, read as the reverse complement.
GGACATATTTTCCAACAGAACGAATCTCCAGAAATGCATGATTCTAATGTTATTAAGTTTGGAGAAAAGAGTTCGAAATGTTAAATCTCCAACATTCATTGTAAATAGAGAAAGCGTGAGAAATTTGCAATAGTGGTTCAGCTTTGCTAGAGTCACATTGGGTTATCTGTAGGATCCATTGACAATAAGAACAATCAACCAAAATCAACATGCAGAAAATAAGAACATAAAATATTACAAAATGAACAATTATGCAAGTGGGAAATCGCTAAGTGAGCAATGTTGCGGCGGCCCTTATTGCATTGAAGCCTTACCAGCCCATTATGGAACCCATTTTACTGGGTGGATAAATTGCAATCACGGCAACCGTCAGCTATCTAAGTTGACAAAATGTCTCCTCCAATTAAATAATGTAATTTTTGTAAGATAATACCATAAATTCAAAACTCAATAGCGGCGTGTTTCATTCTTTCTCCCTCAATGGCTACTTTCGCTCAGGCCCACATTTGCCATTGCCTTACGCGATTATCAACTTCCCGTCGAAATTCCGTTGTCACTATTCACGGTAACCGCCGTAAGACCGGCGACCAGTTCGTTGACGACGTCTACAGTCTGGCTACTGGACTGCTCGATCTTGGCCTCAGAAATGGCGACATCGTTGCTATTTGTGCTTTTAACAGGTTTCTCCTCCGGCTGAATTAGTAGATTTTCATTGTGTTTGTCTGCTTATTAATCTGAAGTAACAGCGATTGGTATCTGGTGTGGCTGATGTCCGTTGCATTTGTTGGCGGCATAGCGGCTCCATTGAATTATCGATGGGTAAGACTGTGGTTTTCCGTTTTGGTTTGCATTGTTTCATTGGATCTAATTTGATTTTTCAGATTGCAGAGCTTCGAAGAGGCAAAATCAGCAATGTTGAGTGTGAAGCCGGTGATATTGGTGAGTGATGAGAGCTGTGATGCTTGGCGTTCAGAGCTGCGTACTGATGCTATACCTTCTCTGAAGTGGCAAATCTTCTTCAATTCGTTTTCCTCTGGTTTTGAGAAAGAAGCATCAAACCGTATGTTACTTTTGTGCTCTGTGATTCCCCTTTACCTTGTGATCTTTAATGAGTTTCTAACGCAAATGGATGAAGTTTCATTTGATTGTGGGTCGTTTTCATTGACTTTAACTAATTATTTCCTTTCTTTTTGTCTTCAGGGATGACTACCAAATTGCTTCAAAGAAATGGCACAAGATCTCCAAAATTGGATTATACTTGGGCACCTGAGGGTGCTGCTGTTATATGTTTTACTTCAGGTGCTTGCATTAGCACTTCCTGTCTCTTTTTCACCCTAGCTAGCGAGATATTGTATTGGAAAATTGAATTTCTTTGGTCAACATGATGTCTCTTACAACTACAGAATCAACTACCTGGTTTCTAACCTGTTCTAATTTGTCTAATGGACATAGGAACCACTGGAAACCCAAAAGGAGTTCTCATTAGCCATTCAGCTCTGATTGTACAATACCTGGCAAAAGTTGCCATTGTTGGTTACTGTGAGGATGACGTAAGCTGTTACTCAAGAATTATGTTATGTTACAGCATATGAAAAATTGAAAACAATATAGTTTTTTTCTTTTGAATAATTAGTAAATCCTTGATATTGTTTTGTAGGTCTATTTGCACACTGCCCCATTGTGCCACATTGGTGGATTGTCATCGGCAATGGCAATGCTAATGGTTGGAGCTTGCCATGTCTTGACCCCCAAATTTGAAGCACAATTAGCTTTGGATCTCATTGAACAACACTGTGTGACTTCGTTCATTACTGTTCCAGCTATGATGGGTGATTTCATTTCATTAACAAGGTAAGACTACGATGCCATCTATGTTAGAAAGAGAACA
>CAOJBJ013623281.1:0-15939 GCA_948291685.1 Euphorbia celastroides | reverse complement strand
CTCGCATCGACTCTAAAGAGTCTCACAAGACCTCGGAAGGGACATCTTTGCGTAAGCAAAGACAAAAATTCAAAATTTTTGCCTCATCGACCCTAAAGAGTCTCATAAGACTTCGGAGGGGACATCTCTGAGTAAGCAAAGGCCAAAATTCAAAATTTTTGCCTCATCGACCCTAAAGAGTCTCACAAGACCTCGGAAGGGACATCTTTGCGTAAGCAAAGACAAAAATTCAAAATTTTTGCCTCATCGACCCTGAAGAGTCTCATAAGACTTCGGAGGGGACATCTCTGAGTAAGCAAAGGCCAAAATTCAAAATTTTTGCCTCATCGACCCTAAAGAGTCTCATAAGATCTCGGAGGGGACATCTGATAACAATATATAATATAAGGCCAAGAGGCCCACACAACTCATCATGGGCCCAAGCCCATCACCTAAACTAGGGCAACACACAACCTTACTATATAAGCACCCTTATACACACACATAAGGTAACTTCTTCTACCTAATATAGTCACACCTCCACAAGAGTCTCACTTGACCGTCGGAGAGGCTACGCCGGAAAACCCGGCCGCCTCCCTAACGGTGTTCTTGAGTCTTGTAGGTACCACCGAGAAGTTCTGGAGAAGACTTGTTATCACGAGTTATTCAGCCCTGAGGCATAGAAAAAGATACAAATCCTAACTCAATTCTCCATTCGTTTTCCTTCATTTTGTATGTGAGAAAATTGTGGATTACTATATAAATGCACACAGTTATATAATGTCATCGTAGAATCGAAACAAGAAAATAATGAATATCTTTTTTTCTAAAAAAAAAATTAAATTTGGCTATGGCAACCAAATTGAGTAAATTTTTAACTGCAGAAATTATATTAAAAATACGTTAATGTGATAAATTATCGTTGTAAAAAAATTATTGACAGTCAAAAGAATAGAGCTTTACATAAATAACAAAAATACACAAAAAGAAAAAAAGAATTAACATCATTTAATTCAAACTATGTTCATAATTCCATTAACTTTCATTTAGTCAAATAGATAGGTTAATCTGATTTATGAATCTGTACGAACCTAACACATACTTAATTAACAATTGCAATTAATACACACAACAGAGTACTAAAATTCAATTAATAGATGCATTAAGAAAATATAAATAAACGACAGTTACCAATATGTAAAATCTTAAATTGGTGAAAACTGTTACAACATACTTTAGGTTCAGAATATATTCACTGATAAACACAGGAATAAAATGAACATTTAAGCTCATTAAGGAATATACAGAAAAATACCTTAGCCACACAACCGCAACAACAACAGCAACAAAAGTTGAGCATTAGCGACGGTATTCATCTCCACGGTCTCCTATCACTTTCAAGAGGTCTTTCCCTTTTTTGGAAACTTCTTGTATGCTATTTACGTCTTCCTCGTCAAGCGCTAGTGAGAATATGGCATTTGCATCTTTTATATGTTCCGACAGCCCTAACCGAACTCCAATCATGGAGCCCGCCACAGCCGGCTGCACTTGCCACATGTCACACACACACAACTGCCACTTCAGCATTGAAGCTTAAGCTTTAAGAATTGAACGAATAGTAAATATACCTGATCAAGAATGTATTTTACAGCAACTGTTGGGATCGAGACGCCGTGTTTTGTAGCTATCTTATTAAGGGTCTTCAGCAGAACTTGGAACTGGCCCCAACCGCCCCATGCATCCACCATCTATTAGGCAAATATCATTTCAGTCCAAAGCTTAAAACGCCAAATGCAATCACGACTTTAAAGAGCTGGTAATTTCAGTTGGCATAACTTCTGCTCAAGTCATAGACTGCTATGGACAATTAACTTGTTAATGTAGCATTATATCCTCAAAAAGAGGCAACACTCAGCGCATTCAACAATTTTGTCATTACCCTTTTGTATTTCTGCAGGGAAGGCGTGTTTAGTGGCGGCCCAGCAAAAGGTATGGTCAAGTTGGTGTCGAGGAATTTCTCTGATAGCAAGCCACCCATCACAGTGCCATATCTGCATTCATAAAATTATCATATGAATCACTATGCAAAGTAAAATTGAATCTCATGAAATAGCAAGCAGTTGAACTAAGGAAAATTCTTGAATATTTTCGGGACAGGGATATACGTGATAAGCTTGACTCCTGTAAGTTGACTCTCAGCCATTTTCTTCTGTGGGCGCATGTCAACTATTGAATGTTGCACCTGATGGAATAACTGTGTTCCATTTAGTTATAACTCATCGGCTAGACAAAAGAAGTTGTATTAAATTTGTTCAAATTTCGGGTTTTTAGAATAACCTGGTTGCTGACAACAGGGATATCATTCTCCAGAATTATTTGTAATCTCTCCGTGTCAAAATTCGTCAAAGCTATAGTCTTTATTTTACCTGCAATCCACTCACTGAAGTAAAGCAATCAATCAAGATATATGGACTTACATTCAAAATAACAGTAACAAATTTAGATAACAGTAACCTTCTTCTTTTAGGTCTGTCAGATGTTTAAGAGCATCAAGGTACCCGGGATTGGAATAGTCCCACCTATATAATGTCAACTAAATATCAACTTTCGGTGTGTTAATTTCATTACAACATTGAGACATCAAACCAGAAACTGAAGGTGGGAAATATTACCAATGAAACTGTAGCATGTCCAAAGCCGAAACATCCATTCTCTTTCGGGAAACATTGATGTTATCCCTCAAAAAGCTACTTGTCATCTTAACAGGTGGAGGAACCCACTTAGACTGCAAAAGGATAAGATACTTGGTAAGCAAGCATCACAGACTGTAAGATTTCATTTCTAAACAGCTTTCCTCCATAGAAAAAAATATAAGATAAATGCCAACTCATCACTGTCTCTATCAAACCACAGCTCACCCTCTAATTTGATCCAAGAACTCTGGTGGGCGTTCTCGGCGAACTCGGTTGATGAAAATTCCATAAAGATCTTCTGCAGGTCCATCTATAGGGCAGACAAACACATATAATGAGAAAGATGAACTGCTCAATATGTCTTGACAATAACAAGATACATCAAAGATGTGCGAAAGAGAAGCTATGTTTTATAAACCAAATTACATATATCAGCCATATCAAAAGTAGCCAATCCATTATCAGCATATTGAAGCATAGCATCAACAGCACCACCAGCATCAATCTTTCCCCAGCCGCCACTTGTCTGCCACATCCCATTCACAACTCTACATATATCTAACGAATCCTTCCCATTTTTTAATGTAATTTTCCGGCTATCTTCAGTTAACACACATTGCAACGGCTTCAAATGGACATTTCTAATTTGAACAAATCTTCTGCCTCCTACTGTAAGAGGACTAAAGCTGAAGCTACTTAAAGATTGGCATAAACACAGTGCCATTTCAACGCAAGAGTGCCGCTATCCTTTTGCCCTTTGGCAAAAACCTGAATTATTTTTCAAATTTCTAGTAATTTTATCTTCTCTGCTTCCGTGTCTGGTTCTCCACCATTAATTTCCCCAAAATTGAATGATAGCGACAAATTGTTTAAAAAAACACAAAAATGATGAGGTCTCTAGCACATTCCCAAATAAGTCGTACAAAGAAACAAAATCCACAAACCCTAAATTATAAAATGAAAAAAATCGGAAAGAGAAGATTATGAACGTACAGTGGTCGGCCATGTCGAAGGTGGAGAGGCCGGCGTCGGCATACTGCAACATAGCTTCAACAGCGTCATCGCGGTCAATAGGGCCCCATCCGCCGCTGGTTTGCCACATTCCGTTGAGGACTCGGCATATGTCGAGCGAATCGTTTCCGTTCTTGAGTGACTCGGCGGGACTCGGTGGTGGTTGTTGCAACGCAGCACCGAATACGAGTAGGACCGAGTCTCCCAATAGAAGGAGAAGCGGGGTTGGAGGAGAGGGCGAAAGAGCAAAGATGGTGAACTGAAGCTGACACTGAGCCTCTGAAAGAAAGAGCGCGATGAAAGAGGGCAAGCGGGTCCGGGGAATCGGGTGTACATAGTCTTACCTCTGAGTTAGTAAAAAAACTGTTTTCAATTGATCTAAAAATAGAGATGTAGTAACTATTCGTGACTTCACAATAAAAGAAGTTCGGATAGTTTAATGAGTTATTTTACTTTAGTTCATTATAATCCAAAGCCAAAGAATGAAGAATCTTTGACTCATCGAAACAACGGACGAAGATTTATCGTTAAAGAAATTACGACAAATTTATAAGGCACAATAATAGTTTAAGGTTTTATTATTTTCCATTTATTTTTTATTCACTTCAATCCCGTTTTATTAAGTTTTTTTAGTGTTTAATAAGTTTTTTTTGAAAAGGTCGAATTTCGAACCAAGACTTCTCACTTACATATTAAAAAATGTATCAATTGAATTACATCCTTTATTAAGTTTAATAAATTTTTACTAATTTGAGTTTTATTAAAAATCAATAAATTTCATTAAGTTTTCATTATATTTTTGTCAATGAATTTAATCAATTCAATTATCCCTTTATCACTTGTTTTCTCCCGTTATTTATTTATTTATTATTTTAAATTATAAAATTATTTTTTTAAGGGAGGTATAGAGAGTGAGTGTTTTCAACTATTGTATTATTTGTATAACTTCATTTTAAATATATTTACTCGTTGCATGACTCATTTAGTTCATAAAATAATATGGAATAAAATAGCGAGCCCTAATTGTTTTTATTCATTTTTCAATATTTTTGTTAGACCAAATATATTAGTTGGCTCTTTAAGTTGACACTAAAATTCTAGTGTCACCCTAAGTTTCAAGTGTAACACTTTGCCCCCTAAAATTGGTAATTTTGTGTCATCCTAACTTTACTAAATTTTGACTAATTTGAGTTTTATTAAGAATCAACAAATTTTATTAAATTTTCATTATATTTCTGTCAATGAGTTTAGTTCTACCAACATTAAGTTACAGTTTTGTTCGGTTCAGTAATTCCTTATTCAGTCTAAAAAAGTAGGGCTAAATATGACTTTTTTTTCTCGAGTTATTTATTTATTTAGTATTTTAAATTAAAAAATTAATCCTTTTTGAAGATTTAGAATTTTTGAAGGGAAGGAGAGTGTGTGTGGATGTTTTCAACTATTGCATTATTTGTATAACTTCATTTTAAATATGTTTACTTGTTGCATGACTCATTTAGTTCATAAAATAATATGGAATAAAATAGCTTCCCCGAATTGTTTATATTCATTTTCCAATATTATAATTAATTTTAGTAAACATAATCGGTCGTTCATGGAATAACTATTCTATGAGTGGTGGAATACATATTAGAATAGACATTTCACTAGGAGAGAAATAATAATTTGTTTTAATCACGACTATCATTAGATTCAAAACACTAATATATCATGTATCAAAATTCTTTCATTTAATTCTAGTGTATTATTTAAGAACAGCTTTTCCACTAACCAAATGACACCTAAGTGTCATCAAAATGAAATTGGCAAATCGGAAGGAATGTTAGTTAGAAATGTCAAAGCAAAAATCTGCTTCCTTGGCAAATAGAGAATGCAAACTTGGACCTTAATAATGCTCGATATAGTTACGGATTGGGTGGGGGCAGTGGTTTATTTTGTTGGCATTTGGCTCCAAATATATAGAAATGGATCATCCAATTGATACTTGTCTAAAAGGGGATGCCTGAGTTACAAAATCTGTATTCAGAAAGTAAACATTGATGCATCATCAGAACTGGGTTATGCGAATAATTTGTGCTTTGAAAATTCAATTCAAGATAATACAAGAAACCCGCCATCAAATCAAAGATGGGGTGCTGGACAAGTATAATGCAGAATAAGCTGAATTAGTTCATCCTATAGAAAATAGACCACTCTATGAATTGTGCTCAATGCCAGAAAAAACAATGCATAAATCAAGCAGTAATCCGTTCCAAAAAGCTCCATGACTGAAAGCAAATGCCCGAGTCTGAAAATTTCAGACACAAGTATTTACTGCAATTCAACTGACCAAATACAAATTGAACCATCCTCCACAAAGCATAAAATTCATATATCAGAAACTTCTTGCATACAAAATTCACTTCTGTCTTGTCTCAAGTCTGACAATCTTCCTCTCCATCTGCAAAAAAACGAGCCCCATAATCAAATACAAGAATCAAATTTAGATTGTAAATTTTCCATCATATCAGTTCAGGTTCAGGAGATCTTTTCCAGTATTGTGTTGTAAAGGTAATCAGTTACTCATCACAGACACTCAAACTTGATCTAAAATGACCACAACATAAATCAAAAGGTAATCACTCACAATTTTCCAATTTCTTCGATGCTATTTATAGAAGAAATTAAGAGTCAATGATAAGTCAAATTCGGTAATACCTGGACAACAGCCTCCAACCTGTTCTGGGCAATTCCAAATTCAACATCCACCCAACTGAGTGCACGCTCGAAACTGAAACCGAAAAATATTGCTGATAATTTGATTGATGCGCCAATAGTAAATAAAGAGCATAAGTTATAGTATCTAATATTTATTGAGTTACACACGTAACGACAATCGCCACAAAAAGTCAAGATTTGATAAGTAGAGAGAATAAAATGTAACAGGATCAATTGAATGCACCAACTAATTGGAAAGTAAAAATGCAGGCCTACTTTTTCTTGCTCATCTCACGAGAAGCCACAATGAGATCGACACACGCAAGCCTGACATTCTCTGCACCAATGCTGTAAAACATATTGAGTAATGAAAATAAATCATCAAATATTACTGGAGTAGAATTTTTCTGTAATTGATCCAAATGATAATAGATCATTTCTACATTCTAAAAAAGTTCCCAACTAGGAACTGAATGCAAGATTGAACATTCAACCAGCTAAAAGATAATAAATTCACCACATTTAATATTTTAGCAATTTAAGCTTCAAGCATGCAGCTTTTCCTCTCTTCCTACAACGTCTTTATTTTCTTTTGAGCTAGGAGCATATGGAGAAAACCCATTAAATTAATTTCTAAACCTCGTTAAATTATCTTTTCAGATGCAGATAATATAGTATTATGATTTGCTTCAATTCAAGAAATAACTTCAAAGCATTTTTTAGTGGTAGAAGTCCATGCTTAAGAAAACTAATTAAGATTTGACCACAACTCAAATACTTGTGAATCCTAGAGGTTGCATAAAGGCTACTGAGTTTTCTCTCTTTTTCCTGACTGAATAGAAAAAAAAAAGGTTATATTGGCACATTTTGATCAGTTAGCTAACAAAGAAAGTCTATATAACAGATCGCTTTGGAGGATTTGCTTCTACTACATAAAAAGCTCTCGTAATTGCGTGAAATCAAAATGTCTATTTCTATTCATAATATTAAACTGACAAATGTCAAAAATTCACTTTTTCTAGACAGGTTTGATCATTTTCATTTATCCAGTGTATTCCCTAATTAGACACAAGAAAGAAAAATGTTATCTCACAATGAACTTTTGTCCTCCATTTCCCGAGCCAACGCTTCCAAGTTACAAAAATCAACTTCTAGAAGACCACTGCAAGGCAAAAGGAATACAATAAATACTCAAGCAAATGATTACATCTGCAATAACAGAAACATCTTTAAGCTTTCAAAAAGATCATACATGGAGCTCTTGGTCTCTAAAATGATTTTTTCCATATCAGTGAAGTACGCATTGATTAACTGCACGAGACAATCAGGTCCTTCCACAGTTTTCAAGTTTAGGATACGACGAAACTGATCATTAATAATTCCCTGCAAGTTACATAATTAAAATTCAATGCCACAATAATGAAGCCGAGTAAATCCAGCGTAAAACCAAATCAAATCTACAAGGATAATAAATGAAACCTAAAAGCCAAGATTCAAAGGCGCATAATCTCATCTGACAAGAAACTAGACCAAAAACAATGCATGACTATATCAGCAGAGAGAATCGAAAGCTAGAATACACTCTATCACCTCCTTCAAAAGCGACTGTATATATTGTTGAAGCAACTCTGTAACAATAGACAAAGCCATTTCTGATAAAATTAAACAGTAGCAAAGGCTGAAAGTAACCAGAACTGAAGTTAGCTTGTAGAAACAGTGAAAATGAATAAGCTTGAGTGCTTGACTGAGACATAAACGCTTCGGTGGTATTCTTATAGACAAAAATGGATAGTGGTTCACGAGTTTGGTGTGATAACCTGAAAAAGTTAAGCACCTTGATATTGCCAAAATAGCATTTATCTCACTGCACTGACACGTTGCACCAGGAACAATTATTTTAATCTTTTCTAACACAATACAAGTGATAAATATAGCATAAAATTTTAGGTAGACATATATATGCCAAAAGAAGACAAAGAACAAGTAACTTTGATTACAGTGTGAAAAAGAGAATGCTCAATCATCAAACGGCTTGAAGTAGACAGTGATAACTTTATCATAGAACAAGTATGTTAAGCCATAAGTTTCCCAATTATGGAGAACTTTTTCTGATGGGAGGTAAGGGAAACAACAAAATCTCGTAACTGGAGAAGGTCTGGCCTGAAAATTGCTTCCAAAAGCTTTGCAATTACATCGATGAATTTACTTATAAAAACAAGACCACATGATACCCAAAAACAAGACATCATTCACATCAATAATGGTGATACAAATACAAGGTATCCCAAGTACACTGAATGCCAGAATAAACAGTAATTTTGCAGGGAATTTTTTATTGGACCCAATGTGCATAGAAATCCACTGGACCCCTGAATGAAATAATGACAGATTACAGTAGGTCCCATCATTCTCCTTTGTGGACCTAACTGAAACTCGATAGCATCACATCCATTGCACGACAAGGGGAAAGTTTCTTCCAGATAAGGTAGCATTATAGACATTTCATATATTAAACTTTAAAAATTATATGTGACACAATAATTCGCCGGTTTTCCCAAATATAAAAAATAAGGTGCAATGTAGATATTAGGTAAGAAATTTAACTTTATAGCAAACGATTCTTGGGATTTATACAATGTATTTGGATCATCAACATTCAAAACAACGTTATTTCAAGAGAAGAAAATAAATGAATTGCTGACCAGAAGGATCCTAACCATCACGTAGCTTATGACATCGTGTATCGAGAAAGAATGAATGACCATCTCAACAAAAACCCAACTAACCACAGTAGGTACAAGGCCAAGCTCTGGATTATATAAATAGAATGTTAAAGTGAAAGGAAAAAAAAGTTGGTGATCCTTTATTTAATGACTTCAAGTGTATACTCAAGCAAGAAGAGACAGCTATGATCAACCCTTACAAATTAAAATACACAAAAATCTTCTTACTTCTCTGATTAGTTAATAGAAACAATAACTAAAAACTGTAAACATAATCCTACAATCAATTTTTTAGCACTACGGTTGTCCTTTTCTGTAGTTCGCATCTTCATTGATTTGAGCACAATAATTTAGGATTTCATTGACTAGGGGTTCCGATCAAGTTCACACAACAGATAAGCTTTGTATGCATCAATTTATGTTAGCAAGTGAACTAGGGCCAGAAATATGATTTAAGCAAAATCACATTTGAATCTAAGTAAAGTTGGTAATGAATCGAAAACATCGTCTCATGGAAGGATTTTAGAACTTCGCATGTGAGAGCCTTTGGACCTATCTAAGTAGATCTCCAAAGTCCATCACAACAAATGCCTAATATCAACCGATTCAACCCACAATCGATTTGAATTCATAATTGCTAAGAGGCAAACACATGCAAATTGCACAATTCTTGACAGATTTTATGCAATCCATGGTGCCGTTAATCATTTCAGTTTTCCATTTAAAACTCCAGATCCTAAATAAAGGCATATACTTGATTCTATTCCATCACCCAATTTTGGAACCAGGAAACGAAAAATAGGGTTTCCGAGTAGCAAACGACATCAAATTCCAAGATGAGCAAGTAATAATGTATACTGAAAGAGGAAGCAAGAAAAAGAAGAACCTTCGCTCAGGTAAATAGAATAAAAAGGGAAAATGAGAAACGCCAATTCAACCCCTAAAAATGCCATGGATACCGATTCAGCTTGAAAACTATGTGAATCACTGGTAGCGCACAACGGCAGAAGGATGTTTTCCTTTTTGATACGCGACTCGAGCCAAATTTGAGAATGAAGCTTCAAATTTAGGCGGGTCGGATCCGATTCATGCGGGCTGGATTAAACTTGGGTAGGACATATTTTGTGTCCCGGCCCAAATTTGATCCTGTACTTCCAATAAACGGGTCTACTGTAAAGACTTTATAAAAATAAATATTTAAAATAAATTACTGAGAAATATCTCAAATATTTTAGGTGCTTCATTTTATTCCTTTTTGGGTAGGTTGCTAATTCATCCTCTATTTTTGGAGCAAAGCTTCAAATTTTTTGTATTTGGAGCATAAATAGCCTCATTTATATTAATATATTAACTTTTAAATGTAATAAGTAAATAAAAATATATAATTTTATTATTTTAATAATTTTTAATCAATTTCTAAAATAAAAACAATACAATATTATATTTTTTCAAGTAGAAAATAGAGTAACGAGTAGGAGTGAATTTACGGTAACAACTTTATTAACAGAGTAAATAGTATAAATAAAAGAGTTTGAAATAAAAAAATGGAGCAATGGTGAGAGATGGCCTAATTTATTTTGTTGTGTTTCAGGGATCTTTGGCAACAGTTTACCTGTTGTGAACGACAACAGTTTTTAGGGATTGTAAGGACGTGTTGGTTTGGAACAATAATAGAGCTTATTCTTACTCGGCTTCATCCTTGTGCTCTGTATTTTTCGACAGCCCTTGTTGGTTTGTTCCTCGAGCTGACTTCATGCTTGTTTGGGCGGCCTCTACTCACCCTAAAATTAAATTTTTTGGTTGATTAGTCTTCCATAATCGACTGCCTATCAAAAAGTTTTTGTTTGATAGAGTTGCGGCATCGTTCGATGATATTTGCTCGTTCTGTGAGTGCGTGGAAACTGTAGACCATGCCTTGTTCCATTGCTACAGCAGTTTCCGTATGTGGGGTTGCCTGTTCAATATTATTGGACTTCAAATTGTTATGCCAGCCTCGGGTTATAATTTTCTTTTGTTATGGCAATCGTTCTTTAAGGTGGGCAATGCTAAGGGACTCATGACATCCTTGTAGTTTTCTATTGCCCGGGCTATCTGGAGGAGAAGAAATAGGTATGTGTTCGATGGTGATCTGAAGAATGAGGATCTTGGTTCGAGTGTAAGATTATGAAAAGAGGAGTGGGTTTTCAGGTTTTGGATATATTTGTTTCCCCTAGCATATAATTTTTTGGACATGTTTTTGATGATAGACTTGTATGATTATTCTTTTGGGATGTATTTGAATAGTGGGTCTTTTGATTCTTATTTAATAAAAGCCGAGGAGGGTGTTTTGTAGGCAAGCGAATGCATCAACCTAGTTGGGTCATTCACTCCGAAATTTTCACCCTTCTCATTTTTTTTTCTTTGAGTGAATTCATCGTTCGCCCAGGGATTTTTCAAAAAAAATATGCAAGTAGCCTCAAAAAGGTTAGGTATAACTTTGTATGAAATTGTGCCCTTAATGATTGATTTGGTAGTGATATTTACCTTAGAACTCTGTTCTTTTCAACTAAATGGTTAGGGTTAAACTGAACTAAATGGAACTGAACTCAACGCAGGAGACAACCTCCGTGTAGACCCTCTCGACTTGGGTTTTGGTGGAGTGAATAATGTCATAGCCTAGGGCAGAGTCCTTGTTGGGGAGAGCTGTCTTTTCGAATTGGATGGAGGGGGTTTCGTCTAGTAGGATAGAGATGTCACAGTCCAGGACAAAGCAGTAATGGAAGAGGAGGCGAATGAGAGAAGCGGGCATTTGTTGGTCTCGAGCGATGGCATTGCGCATTGAAGTTCTAATGGTAGAGTGCATTAGGGCATGATGTTTGGTAAACTGTGGAAGTCAGTTGAGCCTGGCAGGTCGCGCTGTGAATTACAAGAAGCACTGGAAATGTGAGTAATTTGATATTGGCCATTGATGGATGCAAAAGAGAGAAACAAATAGGGAAAAGGTGTTGCGTCAAATAGCTGTTTATAGCGAAAAATATCGAGAGTCGTGACTTTTTGGATAGGGACATGTCGAAAAGACATGTTTTTTCGGGTATTAGACATGCCCAAACGACTTGCTCTTTTGGGCATTTTCTTATGAATTTTCAAAGACTTTGTATTCACAAGAGCAAAAATATTTCGAGCAGTCCTGACAGCTCGAGAGCCTCGCAACTCAAGGGCGCTACTCCTAAAGCATACACTCCACACTTTCTCTAACTTGTTCGATAACATATTACGGTCGAATTAATTAACTAGTCGATCTAATAACACTAACATATTAATAATATATAAGGTAAAAGTAATATTCAACAATATAAACATAATGGATTCCTTTGCAATCATCACAAAGTTGCATGATTAATATATGCAAAGATGCAAGCAATTCCTGAAAGAATTTATTTTGCTCAACAATTTTCATTCCAAACAACGGAATTTAATAAAAGAAATTCAAGAAAATTTAATTCAATAAAATTTGGAATTTGGAGCTTCTAAACACACCCAAAATATTTAAAATGTAGTTAAATTAATTTAATAAAATATATATATCCAGGGTCAACCAGAAGAAGCGAGCATAGGCGGAACCGGGCCACTGAAAGTTCGAGTAATCGCCTATACTCTAGTAACGAAAACTGGAGATTGTTTGACAAAATTTTTGCATTATTAATAAAATAGTTTAATAGTCAATTTTGGTGTTCTGTTCAAATCCTTGAGAAAATGACAGTATGTATAGATGTGGACATTTGAATTTTTCTTTTTCTCTTGTGAAATGGTTGACAGAATCATAAACATTTAGCTAACGTTACAAATATATTTTTTTTTGATAGAAACATACAAATATTTTAATTTCATATAATATGGTACCCTTTTCAAAAATTTATGCTAGATCAAAGGATGTCGTACAATACGATTTTTTTAAACAAAAGCTGGAGGAAAAACAATAGATAACCGCGAAGACCAATTCTGGTTCTAAAGAAAAGGTTTTTCATAAGTTTTGAACTATGAGAAACCATAATCATTAACAGGTTGTAAATCCACTTAACCAGCAAAGTAATAATCTCCATTTTCAAAAACCAATATTTGTGTATCAAAAGTATACTACAAGGCGGTGGGCTTAATAAAACTACAAGTAGCCGTATCCCTTTGACTAATTACCTTATACTACGAATAAAGAAATAACAATATACAAAGATTGACCCGATAAAACACAGAATAATAGAATGTGCATTGAAACTGCAATCAAAATGGAATCAATAAATCAAAAAGAAAAAAAAATAATAATAAAAATTTGCATGAAGCACAAATGGAGAATTGGCAGTACGTCGGAGTTGGTCGTAGCAAGAAATTGACAAGTGCTACTACGCGTTATCATGCGCTGACATTTTTCCCTATATAACCCTTTCTCCTTCCCCTTCCTTCATCATCTTCTACTCAATTCAAGTTTTCTTCTTTCTTTTACTATTAGACATCCCTTAAAATAATTTGATCTCGGTTCTCCTCTCATATATTCAACTTACATTTCTTTCATTTACATCCATGGCGAATTTCAATTCGCTCGCATTTACGGTGCTTCTTGTTATTCACATTGCCAGCTGCCAGGCTCAACTGACTTCCACATTTTACCAAACATCATGCCCTAATGCGCTCCCCACCATCCGCACTTCCATACGCAACGCCATCGCTCGGGACCGGCGAATGGCCGCCTCTCTCATTCGCCTCCACTTCCACGACTGCTTTGTCCAGGGCTGCGACGCCTCCATCCTACTGGACGAAACCCCGTCCATGCCATCCGAAAAGACCGCTCTCCCCAACATGAACTCCGCCCGCGGCTATGAGGTCATCCACGCCGCCAAAACGGAGGTCGAGCGGGCCTGCCCGGGGGTCGTCTCCTGCGCCGATGTTCTCGCGGTGGCTGCCCGGGACGCTTCCGCCTACGTGGGGGGCCCGTCTTGGACCGTGCTGCTCGGTCGGAAAGACTCCTCCACTGCCAGCCGGAGCTTGGCCGAGGCTGAGCTGCCCAGCTTTAAGGACGGGCTCGACCGGCTCATCGAACGGTTTGGAGGGAAAGGGCTCAGCCCGAGGGACTTGGTTGCCCTCTCTGGGGCTCACACCTTGGGTCAGGCTCAATGCTTCACTTTTCGGGATCGGGTTTACTCGAATGGGTCCCACATTGATGCTGGCTTTGCAAGCACTCGCCGCCGGGGGTGTCCTCTGAGTGGTGGGGATGCCAATTTGGCTCCCCTTGATTTGGTGACACCGAATTCTTTCGATAACAATTACTTTAAGAATCTGATTCAGAAGAAAGGACTGCTCGAGTCTGATCAAATTCTGTTCAGCGGGGGATCCACTGATAGCATTGTGTCGGAATACAGCAGGAGTCCTTCCACTTTCAGCTCGGATTTTGGAACTGCCATGATCAAAATGGGAAACCTTATCAATCCCAATGCCGACCAAATTCGGAAAATCTGCGGCGCTGTCAACTGATTCTCTTTCTCTTTTATTCTTTTTTGTGCATTCTCCCATTTTGCGGTCAACCAACTTATTCATTTCTTTTTCTTTTCAACTTTTAATTATCAAATGTGAAAAATATGTGTTTTGTTGCTTCATTCATTGATTGTATGAAATGTATTGTTAACTATGCGATATCAATTTGCTGCAATATGATTTCATTTAATATGATTCTTCTTTGTACTTGTAGCTTTATCTTTTTATCTTATATACTATAATAAATATACAAAAGAAACCTGTGCTCTTCAGTTTCAGACCTTTTTATCGACCCGCGAAGGTTGCTTTGTAAACAAACTTGGTAACCTTATGACCTTTTAATTTAAAAAAGGGGAGGGTGTTTTGTAGGCAAGCGAGAAAATAGTTAGGGACATCGTTCCGAAATTTTCATCATCCCTTTTCTTTTTTCTGTCAGGTGAACTCATTGTTCATCCGGGAGTTTTTTTTAAAAAAAAAATATATACAAAAGAAAAAGCTAGGCCTAGTAATGTAATTATTTCTTTTCCAAGCTCAAACTTCAAATAGGAGGGCTCAAGTAGACTTAAGCAATACTTGTAACTGCTTTTCCCAAATTATCAGCTGCACAGAAACGCCAAAGCAAACTTGCAAAAAATATAGAAGATTGAGTTTCAAACCCAAGACCTATCACCAGTACATTGGAAGGTGTATCACTTGATCAAAGGCGAATTGGTATAAGCTTATTGTGACTAATTTACAAATAAGAAAAAATTAGTTATTGAGAAGTGCGTTCGGTAACAATACAAGGTTTGGGTAAACTTGCTTAAGAAAAGTATTCAAACAAAGAATAGAATGATGAAATGGGATTATGAACCTACAACTAGATATAAATCAATCTATTCTGAAGAAGAGAACGACCTTCACTTAGACATGTATAAAAAAAATATTGTCCCATTTCTTTTCTTAAAGGATTACCAAAATGCTGATTTTTTATATATCGAAGTGGACGATTCCAATGTTTAGAATAAAAAAGAATAGTTACAAGAGGTTTTTCAACCCATAACAGATTTTTTTTTTTCTATCAATATTTCGAACTTCGAATTTTCTTGATTCCCATCCAGAGAAAAAGTTTCAGAAAGTGGTCTATTTTTAGAGCATGTCTCTTTAAAGTGAAAATGGAAATATTTTCAAGCAGGCCATTGATCAAGCATTGTTGTGTGATTGTGTCGCTTGCAAAGATTTCCGCCATAAAATTGATAACTCGGTGAATTTGACACTCTCCACGAGCGGACAGTCTTCCCAAAGGATATCTCTACAAGAAAAAGGAACCATGTGAATCTTGGGCAAATATATATGGC
>CAOJBJ013616433.1:0-10976 GCA_948291685.1 Euphorbia celastroides | reverse complement strand
AGTTATCTTCTAACGATTAACTAATATTACACTTGTGAGCATTTTAGTTTCCTTTCCATGTTCTTGCCCTTTTTTGTATGCTTATATTTGCAAAGTCCTACATTTATTATTCATAATTAAGATTAATTATGAAATTGGATTTTTTTTTATATGTACGTTGTTGTATATGGGACTTATATGATAAAATCATTTATATTAAAAAAAAATCGCTTAAATTTTTTTTAAGGAAGGCCGCCCCCCTTCTTATGAGATCCTGGCTCTGCCACTGCCTCGAAGTATTGCTTGGCGGTGACTACAATTATACATTGGATGATGAAAATATTGTATCATGTTGTACGATACGGGTAACCTCACATGACGGGTTTGTCATCGCTTCAGAATTTTTGAAAAAGCTTGTGCTTAAAGGTCTGAGCATGTCTAATATAGAAATTTCATGCCCGGTGCTAGAGGAACTGAAACATTCGTATGGATTGAATATTAGGAATGAAAAAGTATTCAATTCCCCGCCTTTAAATTTCGCGACTCTAGATTTTTTCCGACCCAGTATGATTATGGATTTTCTACCACTTCTTCAACATGTCAAGGACATAAAATTCAAGGGATATTTTTTCCGGAGGGTAAGAGAAAAATCGTATGATTTTCTGTTTCTTTTTTTTTTCTCTTGGAGAGATGCTTTGTCTCTCCGAGGGCTTTTCAAAAAAAAAAAATCTATGTGCTTATAAATCTGAAATCAACTGAATCCTTGTATCATATTTGCAGTGTGCACAATATCCATATGAATATGAAGGAAGCGTGACAGCTAATCTAGAACATGTTTTCAGTGGTTTGTGTAATTTGAAGAATGTTCAAATTTTATTTGGAAGGGAGGATTATTGTGAGGGTTTGCTTATCATTGTTGAAGCCTTGCACAAGAATGCACGATTGTTGGAAAAGTTGACCGTAATAATAGACGCTAGTAGAAACGATGTAGTGAATGAAGTTGCTAAAAAAATATCGAGTGTCCCATGGTGTTCTAAAAAGGCCACGGTGGAGTTTGTATTTTTGGAAGACAAGGGAATGATCAAGCAAGTAACATCTAAAGATCTTCCATTTTAAAGTTGATCATTTCAGCTTTACTTCATCAGGGAAGTTAAAGGGTTATTTAAAAGCAAAGTAATGTGAATTTTTTTTATCATTATTTTGTTTGTCATTCTCTATTTCAATGTGGCACTGGTTTAGATTGAATTCAGTTATTCAAACTTTTTAACTTTCCTTTTCTAAGTCAGATCTGGGTACCTTTTTGTTTGTTTCATGCAAGGACTGTGATTTTTTTGCAAGAAATTGTTAGTTTTGATGATTATGTTCTTTTTTGAAGAACTCAATTCTGGACAAATGAAAGTTAAGACAATTTTATGGAACGAGTGATTTGATCCTTGTTTCTGCAGAAATGTCCATAAACCAAATGTCTAAATGATTTGAAGATCAAGTAGATTGCGCTATTTACTGAAGTACAACTTGCTTCTTGTTTCTAATAACAAAACACCATAGCACACTGTTGGATTTGATATTATTCCGAGTAATTTGATCCTAAGAGCTAAATATTTTATGACTAATTTCGCAAGCAATGGTGAAATAACTAATAAGAAGTGCATATTTCAACAATGGAGAAAACATTATTAGCTTTGTCCGCTAATTTTTCTTGAGTTTAAGTGATTATTTAGTAATTGTATTTGAACTGAAACTGAAACTTGACATAGAAGTATTTGTTTCCGGGTCTTTGTGTTGTCATGGCGTATTGCCACATGACAGAGATATGGTCATAGTAAAGGGTAGAATAGTAACTAAAAAATGTGAGGCTCATGTGTATTATAGATTTCGGTTTTGATATTATATGTGGCTTGGTGTGATGGTTGAAAAGCACAACGGATATTAAGATAGTAATAATATTCTAAAACTAATTTGGCATGAAAGTAAAAGAGTTGGACTCATAACAATGTAATCAAGTCAATTATATATTTATCTTCTTTACAAAATAACTGACGTTTTACATTACCTATATGAAATCAAAGTTCATTAATTCAGTCTATCAACAAAAAAAAATAGTTAATTAATTTTAAATAACTATTGGCTTTATAAGCAGTTAAGGTGAAGTTATTGACTAGTTGTTCTCTTAATGTGTGTATATGTAATGTAAAATACTAGAATCCTGATTATGAAAAACAAAATGAAAGAAATGAGAATGACAAGAAATAGTGAGCGAAAAGTAGCTTCAACAACATCTGGAATGGGTTCTTATTATTCTTATTTTAGTTGTTCCAAATTTTTAAATCTCTTATCATCAAGTGACCAATAACTAAAAGTAGATGAGAAAGGATTTATTAAATATTAAAAAAAAAGAATGATTGATTCTCTTCATTTACGTCTGTGCATTTTTAGGTTTCTGCTTATTTATAGTCTTTTTCATTCAATTTTAGACAAGTTGGTTTTAGGATTTTTTCTCAATTCAGCAAGGGTTAATATTTCAGAAGGGACAATTACAAACTTATATAAGTTTGAAACTCGAAAAAGCATATAACTGTACGGAGCGCGAGTAAAGAAGTTCAACGGTTCCAAGTAATAGGCACGCGCTACAATGTGCATCACATACTACTGGCAGGGCGAAGTTGAGTTGCATGGCGACCTAGTGTCTGAGTTTAAAAATCATATCATATTTCTGCGAAACTTTTCAAACCACAAATAATGTTTTGGAAAAAAAATTTGCAGACCTCTTTTTGAAAGTGACAAGTTACTTTTTTGTAGTTTACCGGAGGAGAACTATTGGAGCTTAACAATTTATGTTTTTCCCTTGATTGTATGGAAATTTATAAAATTGTTCAAATTACTGGCCTAGTAGAAAGAGATAGTTACCATGAGGGTGTGCTCAATTCTGTAAAATTCTTATTAAGAATGCACAAATGTTGTAAAAACTGGTTGTGAAAATAGATGACAGTGGATAAGATTTTTTTTTAGTACAAATTAAGCTAATGGATCTCAGAATATGTTAAATTTTGGATGGTAGAAGCATGTCGTTTTTCGAAGAGCTGAATTGATAAAAAAAAAAGTAGGCCTAAAAAGGTTGAATTTGCTCTTCATTCTTGATCCAATCTCTAATGAAATATTTTGTAACAATTACTCTCATGATTGAATTAGTCCATTATTGTGTTGTTAATTGTTTTAATGTACGTTATCGGCACTAAACCGACCATTTGTTGGCACATTACACAAACTTAATTCAAGATCTGCAGACTAATGTTACTGAAGACACAATTGTATACATATAAAACTGAATAATATATATATATATATATATATATAATTATGATTTTGCAACACTGGAATTATTAGCATTGAACATTATATTCATTCTGTTGTGTGTTTCTTCATATCAATGAAGAGAAAGTAAACATGCATTTTATAGGAATACATCATAAAGTAAGAGTAGTAGTTGATAATAATATAATAACAAATAAAGGCTACATCAACACCAATTCAATCGCACTATTGCAATGTGCATATGCATCTCAATCAATCCCATGTGTAGCTTGTCAAAAATTCAACATTATATCACTCGAAATAACAAAAATTGAAATTGCATAATAATAGAAGAAAATCACACAACGTAATTCAAATAAACTTCTAAAAAAATTCTCAATCACTTTTCTCCTTATCAGTGGTACCAGAAAACCAATAGCCCTGTTCACTTGTGCCTGGAAGCAAATAATCCTCCGTTTCCAAATGGGTCATTTGGGTTGATTCAACATCATTCAATAAAAAAATTGTTTCCATAGGAACATGATGTTTTAATGATGCTTGGTACCGATCCACAAAGTGTCTTGGAGTACGACAACTTTTTGCCCAATGAACTTTAATACCACAGCCGGTTCTCCATTTTTATTATTTCTTTTATCAAACTTTTGAGTTTGGTTTTGAAACTTTCGGTGACTATTAGTATTTTTCCATTTAGGTTGAAAATTATTAGTACGACCACGGCCGCGACCTCAGCCTCTACCACGACAATTTTTATGGCCTCTTTTATTATTAAAATTGTCATTATTAAATGACATCACATTCACTATTGGGAATGGATTTGTCCTAGTGGGACGCAATTCATGATTTCGCATTAAAAGTTCATTGTTTTTCTCGGCTAAGAGAAGTACAGTAATTAATTCACTATATTTAGTATAGCCTTTTTATCTATACTGTTGCGGTAGGACCACGTTTGAAGCATGGAAAGTAGACAAAGTCTTTTCCAGTATGTCCTTATCTTTCATATTTTCTCCACATAATTTTAGTGTGGATGTTATTTTATAAACATCAGAGTTGTATTATCTTACAGATTTAAAATCTTGTAAGCGCAATTGAAGCCAATCTGCACGAGCTTGTGTTAAAGAAATGGATTTTAAGTGGTCGGAATTTTCTTTAAGAGTTTCCAGAGTTCTTCTAGATCTCTAATAGTCAAAACTTCTGTTTTTAGACGTTCGTCTAAATGAAGGCGGAGGACCATCGTAGCAACAGCCTTTTATTGAATGTTTGCATCATTATTCTCTTTGATCGTTTGGCCAAGATTCACTGAGGTTAAATATAGATCTGCATCCAGTACCCATGATAGATAATTATTTCCAGAAATATCAAGAGCTTTAAATTGGATGTTTGATGATTTCGACATATCTATGACCAAAATTTTATTAGAGCTAGCCGAAAATCATCACTGTTTTGAGGTGAGTTAGGTCACTACTCCATATGGTATTAGAGTTCCGCTATGATGTCGGGCTACCCATTGATAGCTCACGCTTCATATGGATTTAGACGTGCTGGCGTGTGCTAATTATCTCACATTGGTAATATGTGGCTTAGGCATTGCTATCAGGATTAAAGTTAGGATGGAGTAATTCAAACAACAGTAATAGACGATCATTGATTTCCACCGTCAATTCCAATGGATAAATAAATTCAAATAAAACATCAAATTACAAATGCACACTAAAATGGATAATGTAAAATAATAGATTTGTGAAAGTAGCAAATACAATATAATTATTAAAACCAACTCAATTTAATATCAAAGTAGTTCATAAATTTTAATTTCAGAAAATTTGAATATACAAACCATCTTGCTCTTCGAGGCACTCGTAAATTGGTGATCGGGGATTAGTCTGAACGTGGACGTAGTTTAAAGATGTCGTCCACAATTGGAACCTGTCCAGGACACCTCGTGATGAAAAAAATATATTATGAATTTCTAGTTGTAAAATATGAAATCGACAACTCAAAAAATAAAAACAACTAATACAATATAAAATCAAGAACTCATAAAAGGATAAGCGATAATCTCACTTTCATAAAAATATTGAAAACTAATAATTTAAAGTATAAAATGTAAAAGTTGTTCAAATAAAAAAAACTAATAATGAATTTGATTTATTTAATACACGACAGCGGCAAAAAAAATGATAAAGCATCCATGAAATGGCTTTGAGGCTAATGGACATTGATAGGCTTTTAAATTTTAGCCCAAAACACACACCGCGACGTTTATACGTTTAAATCCTCAAACCCTATTGTTTTTGGGCAGTTCACAAAAATACCCTACTCTCCATATCCAAATTTAGCCCTCAATTTAATAATTATAAAAATAAGAGTTCAGTAAAAAATATTACAACTTTTACAAGATTCCATTTCTCCTCGAGCGAATTCCCGCCGCCTCGGCGTCTGCCGCCGCACCGCCATCCCTTCGTTGCGCCGCCGCGCCATCCCGCCTCACCGTCACCTCTGCCGCCAAAACTAGATCTGGCTCGTTTTTCACCGGTTTCTCCCCACCATCGATGATATCTGCTCCTGCACCGGTTCAATCGTCGTTGTTGCCACTTCCGGTGAAGCGCCGAGCCCTCTGTTCGTCGCCGGAAAACCGATCAGATCTCATCATTTCTCCACCGTCGAAGCTCCCGTCACCGGAAAAATGACCAGATCTGGTCGTATTTCCCCCCCAAAAACCCCCCGCCACCAGATCTGACATTTTCACCCCCGTAGCGCCGCCATCGAAGCCCCCTACCGGAAAACCGCCGCCAGGTCTGAACCCTGCTGAAGAACCGCCGCCGGATACCTAGACGGGAAAAAATTTCAGTTGAGGAGAGAGAAGGAGAGGAGAGAAGGGAGGAGATAGAAGGAGAGGAGAGAGGAAAGGGGAGAGAAATAGAGGGGAGGAGAGAGAAAGAGTGGGTGAGGATATAATTATTATGTTTAATAATTATTTATTTATTTATTTAATAAATGTAATAGTTTTATGAAGAAATGTAGTAAAAGAGAGAGGAAAAAATGTTGAGGATTTTTTTCATAAAATTTAAATGTAATATATCCCGGATATAACATGTCATATCCTGGATATATCATGTTATGTACTCGATTTAACGTTATATATCATAATATGCTCAAGCATAACATGTTTTATCCTGGATATATCTTCTTATTTCATGGGTATAATGTGCAACATGTTATATCCTTGGAACAACACGATATATCCTGGATATATCACGTTATATCCTGGATATATTACGTTATATTCTGGATATATCACGTTATAATATACCTTTTCAAAACCAGTACAACAATTTGAAAAATGAAAAAAAAGTTCGTCAAAAGTATATCATCATGGATCTTGTTTTAAAGATAAAAAATATAACGAACAAAATATTCTAAATAATCGTGTCAAAAAAATCAACGGTTTGAAAGATATGACCGTTTAAAAGTTGAAAATCAAAATGAATGAGGAGAGAGGTAGTGAGGATCACTAAGAAACAAGGAAATCTCAAGATCCGGTATTGTTATGGATAAGTAGTAAAATATAGTAAAACTATGAATATTTTACTCCTTCCTAAAACACACCCCCTAAATATAGTATTGGCTACAATTTCCCTTGTTTTTCATCTTCCTTGTTTCTCTGTTCGTTCTTTTAGGGCCTCAGCCTTAGCCGCCGTAAAAAATCTCCAAGTATCACAAAAATCTAGTTTCTGACCATTTTTTATAATTGGGGTGTAGCAATGACCACATTTTGCCTTACCCTGGTACTGTTCCAAATTATTGGCTTAACCACTTTTTTGGGCCCTATGCTATACATGGTTTATCCTTTTGATCCCTCTGCTATACACATTGTCTATTTAGTCCTCGTGCTATCAATCTCATCGTCTAATTGGTCTCTCTACTATACACATTACACATTTAGTCTCCATGCTATCAATCTCATTACCTAATTGGGTCTTCTACTTTGCACTTAAGAGACTAAAAACAATAGGCCTAACCACCTTTTTAGGCTCTGTGCTATACAAGGTTTTTCCTTTTGGTCCCTTTGCTATACACATTGTCCATTTAGTCCTCGTGCTATTAATCTCATTACCTAGTTGGTCTCTCTGTTCTTATTGTGTTCGTTGTATGAATATAAAACTGACTGAAAATGATGAGTAAGGATATTTGTTGTGTTCTTTGTTTGTATACGGATTGGACATTTAGGAAGAGGTCAAAATTGTTTATTGGTTCTAGTCTCTTAAGTGTAAAACAAAGGGACCAATTAGGTAATGAGATTGATAGCACGAGGACTAAATGGGTAATGTATATAGTAGAGGGACCAATTAGACAATGAGATTGATAGCAGAGGGATCAAAAGGATAAACCATGTATAGTACAGGGCCCAAAAAGGTGGTTAGGCCAAAAACAATAAACAATTTATTTCTTTGAAATTTTTAATTATAAATTGAGGTGTCACGTAATCAATTTTTTCCAAATAGACCTTACATGACATATGAGTTACCGGTCTATCAAAAAAAAGATCAATTATGTAATAAGATTGATATCATGGGTACTAAATGGGCATTATGTGTATTGCAGAGGGACAATTTAGGTAATGAGATTGATAGCACAGGAACTAAATTAACAATGTGTATAGCAGAGAAACCAAAAAGATAAACTGTGTATAACACAGGGGTCTAAAAAGGTGGTTAGGCCAAATTATTCCCCTTATATGGGAAGGAAACCTTCCTCATTAATATACTTTTTGAAATGAGTTAGACTACTACTCCGCTATCTTATTTAATAAATCTCTATGGGAAAAACCATAATATTCCTAACATTATATGTATTCCTTTCGTTCGGTTTTAATTAAAAAAATCGAGATAACCAAATTAGCTGATCAAGTTTAATATCTGCTTAAAATATCGACTCATTCAATGGTAGAGTGAGCAAAGTATGCTTACTTTGCTCCAAACAAAGTTACCTTAGAATCTACCTTATATATCTTATTTTGTTTTAGGGATAATTACAAAAACATGTCTTTTGTTTTGACTCAGTAACAAAAAGGGGTCTATGTTATTTTTTAAAAAGCATACCTCTTTTTGTGAAAAAAAATAACACAGACCTGTTTTTTGTTACTGAGTCAAAACTTAAGGCATGTTTTTGTAATTATCCTTTGTTTTATTTATACATATTAATAAAAGAAATTACCTATTCATGTGTATGTTAATGGATTTTTACATTATTTTTTGTGGGTTAAGACAATTCCTTCGTTAATTTGCTCTCATTTGACTTGAAATATATTTATTTATAAATATATATGAGATGCATTATGCATTTTATTGTTTATTATTGTGTTTCGTTAATTATACCAATTTAATTAAATTTTTGTTTACTGATAAGTGAAAAATGTACCTATAAAAGATGGCTTATTTATGCATGAAACTTAGCTAAATAAATATATTAGGTGCCAATTATTCACTTAATTGGCATTTTATTGCAGATTGCTGTGAATAGAGAAAGACTGCTGCGTTTTGGTAGATTTGGAGCTGGAAATGGACTGCAGCAGCCTGGATGATGTAGCAGCAGCTTATTGCGCCATCGTGGAGGTCCAATGAGAGGGGAAGAGCTGAAGGAGGACTGAAGAAAGCAGAAGTGAGGTCGAATGTGGTGCATCCACGTCTCATACTTGGAGATGAAGGCTTTGCAACTAGCTTGCAACTTGGCTCCATTTGTCATTACTTTTTGATTAGTTTAATTCGGCCAATGGCCTTTCGTTTTGGAACAATTAGTGGCTCTATATAAGAGAGCTTCTTTGCTTTGTAAGAAACTAATATACACTTAGTTTTGTTTTTGTTTTGTACTTGCGTCGTTTATATATATAAGTATATTTTTCTTTAAGATTACCGCGTCTGTTTACATTATGCGTAGTGAGTAGTCTCCCAGCAAGCTTTGCCAACAATCTGGCGGGGCTTGGCTAGTGGTGTAATTTTTATTTAAGTCAACAAATCCGATGAAGGTAGATTGTTGTATGTAACAACTGATTTATTGGTTCGGTCAAACTCATACACAATGGAAAGCATGAAGGACATAACGGAGAAGTGTGACCATGGATCTTGCAGCAATCTCACTGGCATAAGGTTGTAAGTGGATAACTCCCATTCTTTGTGTTTTGTGTTAAAGGTTTCTTAGGTGAATAGGTGGGGGAAGCAACCTGTCTAGGCATCTTTGAATGCTTGCTTGAACATAATGCTTAGGGTCTAACCTGTAAGTGGATAACTCCCGGGGTGAAAACTCTATAGATTTAGGTAGCAGGGAAAGTGTCGTGCCTAGTTAACTTCGTGCAAGATACCTTAAACCTTGATGCTTAATATGTTGACTAAAATAAATGTTATATCACTTGTTCCCGTCAAGAGTGCTGGCTAGGCTTGTGTTTAGTCATATATTTGTCTTTGTAGTAATCTTGTCTGTTTAGAGTTTGTCTAGTCTTAAGTCTGCCGCAATCTTTTATTTACTATTTTATTCAATCACCATCCTTCAAATTAAAGTAAAATCAAACTCTACTAGATTGCCTATAGGATTAACAATTCACACGCTTGCTCTCTAAGGAATACGATACTTGGTCTCACTGGTTATATTATGCAACGATCTAGTGCACTTGCTAGAGTGTCACGTTCGGCCGCATCAAGTTTTTGGCGCCGTTGCCGGGGAGCAACACGCTTAGTTGTTTATTTTTGTGTGCGATTTGGTAGTTTTAATTTGTTTGTTTAAGTGTGCATATCTTCTTAGATTTCTGCAATCTTTGTTGTATGCGAAGAGCTAGATTGCCGCAGATTCCGCTAGATCCAAAGATCGAGAGAACTTGCCGCATACGTAATGGAGCAGCAAGGAGAAGTAGGAGACAACAAAGAATGGTAGAACAAGGAGAAACAGGGGAAGTTCTACCCCCACCAAGGCCGATATTGAAGGAGTATTGGAGACCATCAACCGAGGGACACTCTTCGTGTATAGTGATACCTGAGGAAGGGATGAATATCTTTGAGATCAAAGCCTCAATGATACAAATTCTACAAGCCGCAGTTCAATTTGGAGGACTGCTAGGAGAGGATCCCAATGCCCACATACAAGATTTCATTACCATGTGCAACACTTTCAGATCCAATCGTGGTGCACCAGATGATGTTATTAGATTGAAACTTTTTCCCTTTTCTTTAAAGATAAGGTAAAAAGTTGGCTGAAGAACTTGCAGCCGGGATCTATCACATCTTGGGATGATTTGGCCCATGTTTTCTTGACAAAGTACTTCCCACCGAGGCAAGCAATAAAGCTGAGGAATGAGGTAACCCACTTTTCTCAACAATCTGATGAATCTTTGTCCGAAGCATGGGAGAGATATAAAGAACTGTTAAGGAAGGTACCAAACCATGGAATACCCATGTGGATGCAAATCCAAAATTCTTACAATGGTTTGACCAATCCTTATAAAATTCAGATTGAATCCATAGCTAATGGAGATCCGGAGGAGCTTGCTCCCGAGGAACTCTACGAGCTAATTAAGAGACTTGTGAATACTAGTTATAAATGGCATTCATTGAGTGATGAGAGATCTAAAACTGTTGAATCTGATGTTGTTTCTAAGCTAGCTAACAAGGTAGATCTGATTTTGAGACAACTTGCAAAAC